>VDFB02252253.1:0-10646 GCA_007258455.2 Sequoia sempervirens
GGTGGCGCTCTCTAATCTAGAGGTTTTTGAAAACCTCCTATTTTTGGTCATCACAAAGACAATCAATCAGACTCATATCAACGTCATCTATCAGACTCATATCAGTGACACATATCAGACTCATATTAGTGACCCATATCAAGTGTTCTATCTAAGTGACTCATATCAGGCAATCAATGCAAAATCTATCAAATCAATCTACTCTATCATCATTTACTCTTTGTTTTCTTTTTCAGGAAAGCAAATTTATCACCAATCACATCATTATCCTATTTGTACTTCAGTCACGAATGCAAATATGTTTTCAATCACATCATCTACTATTTGTTTTCTATCACAGAAAGCAAATTTATCAGAGGTCATATCAATCATTATACTCTTTGGAAACAAAGTTATCAACTATCTACTCTTTGTTTCTATTTTGGGAAACAAAGTTATCAATTCATCATTTATCAAATTTTCTATCATTTCTATCCAAATCAACATGATGACAAGACAATTCATCTATCTATTGACCAAAGAAGCAATATACATCATCATTTTTCATCAACAAGGGCATTCTATTTAAATTTCCTGTATGCGCTAATCTACGGCCTCTGTGCTAAAACACTAAATGCGCTAAAGTTTCCCCCTGATGTGCTAAAACCTGGATGCGCTACGTTGTGCCCTGAAAGTGCTAAAATAATTCCTCTATGTGCCATTTCCCTATATGTGCTAAATCACCAACCAAATGCATCATCTCATCTACTCGAAGCGCTAAAACCCTAAAAGTGCTAATTTGTTTCCTATATGCGCTAAAGTACCTAATTCCTATCGGCATCCTATAAGCGCTATTCTGCGTATCGTATGCACTAAACTGGCTTTTTCCCACTAAAGCTAAATCGCACCCTAAATGCGCTACAAAAAATATCAAAAGCGCTACTCTATTTCCTAAAAGCGCTAAAACAGACTGTGAAAATCTAAATCCGCGTGAAATCGTCACAAAAAATGACTAAAATCAAAAAAATTCAAAGCACGGAGGGTTGAATCAACTTACCGGTGGTCCATAAGCAGCTGGTCTTTGGTATCAGCGGGCCCGTCAAATCTATCTCTGTGATATGGAATCTCCATCTCGCCAAGTCACCGTCATAGCACAAAATCACTAAAGTCAAAAGGTGAAAATGACTTGCCCTTTTTCCTCTTTTACTTTTTAAAGGTCAAACAAGGTGGCTTTTGTGGCATGTTATTTTTATTTTTATCTTTTTATCTCACTTTGACCTTATTTTTCAAACTGGGGCATCTTTCTCCATCATTTATTTAGAGCTAAATCACTGAATCAACATCGAGGTCAAAATTTCATCATCAAATCAAATTTTTCAGAAATTATCAAAACTCATATCATCATCAGTGATTTACCTCCTGAGGGGGCATCATCAATATCAACCGCATATCGATTCAAATCAAAGCGCATATCAAGCTCATTTTTTCAATCCAAAGGGCAATATCAAACACAACAAAATTTCAAAAGTAGGAATATTTTCTTTGAAGCAATGTGTTTCGCACATCACTTCAAGAGGGCAAAAAATGTATATGCATAAAATTTGAGTGCATGTCTAATCACGACGACAATTGAATATTTTACTATTTAATTAATTTCTCTAAAGTCCTCTACATATGATTAAATTTAATTTATTTAATTATATTGTTCATTCACTTTATTCTTCCACCTTAATTAAATAAATTCTCTTTATTTAGTTATTTCACATTCATATGTCTACTTGATTAATTAAATAAATACACTTTAGTTATTTTAATTAATTATCACTTTTGAATTTAATTAAGTCTTTTTTGATTTAATTAAATTAAATATTTATTTTCAAATCTTTCTTCTAATTAATTAAATATTTTTGTATTTTAATTGGTTTCATCCACATGTCATTTCTTGAAAAATTTAATTAAATATGTATGCTCTTTAATTATAATTAGTAAATTTATTTAATTATAGAAATCTATCCATTATTCTTCAAATCTTAATTAAATATTTTATTTGGTGAAAATGTGTGATCAATGGAAATGAATAATTGAATTTAATAATTCATTATTTATCTTCAAAATCTTTCCAAAATCTCACAAAAAGATGATTTTTACAATTCATCTTTATCATCTCATCTTATCTCTTACACAAAAGAGGAAACAAATCCTGCTTTCTATTTTCTTCTATTTTTCTCTCTAGTCTCATCCATCTTCAATCATCCAATCTACCAGGAATTTTCATAGCCGTTGATCACCTTAGCCAATTAGAATCTTTTGAAAACTCTATAAATATCCCTGTGAATCCAAGCATTGGTTACCTACAACTTACAACATGCACATTCAAGAATAGTTGCATTATAGTATTTTGGCATTTTAGCATTATCATTATTAGCATAGTTTCATAATCTTGCATTTTAATAATCATAGCACGTTAATCTTAGCATAGAATTGCATGCATTCATCTTCAATCCTGTTCTCTAGGAAGACCGTTTGTTGAGCCTAGCACACAATCTGATAGCAAGCTGGAATTGACAAAAACACTGGAGATAGAGGACGATAGGACAACATCAACGACAAAATACCGAGTTTGCATTCCTTTGTACTTGATTTTCTATTTTTGATATAATGTCTTATCGGTGTGTTTGATTTGTTTTAATCTACATTCATTATTTATTGCACACTCTAAAATCGATCACACACAACCTGTGTTAGCACTACCAAGCTTTGATAAGGGATTCCAAGTAGATTATGATACTAGTGGAAGTGCAATAGGAGTTGTATTAATTTAGGAAGGGATATCAATAGCCTACTTCAGTAAAAAATTGAATGATGCTAGGAGAAGATATTCAGTTTATGATCAGGAATTCTATGCAATAATACAAGCCTTGAAGAAGTGGAGACATTACTTGTTACCTAAGGAATTTGTGTTGTATATGGATCATCAAGCTTTACAATATTTGAATAGTCACAAGAAGTTGAACCAAAGACATATGAGATGGGTAGAATTCTTGCAGAGTTACACATTTGGGTTGAAGCATTGGAGTGAAAAGTCAAACAAGGTTGAAAATGCATTGAGTAGGAGAAGAAGTTTGTTGACAGAGATGAGAATTAAAGTATTAGGTTTTGAAGAACTGAAGCATATGTATGAGGATGACATTGATTTTTTTGAGGCATGGAAGGCTTGTAAGGAACCTATAGAGATAGATAGAAGCAAATGGTTGGATCATTTCATTCAGAAAGATATGTTATTCAAGAACAATTAATTATGTATCCCTAGAAGTTCAATGAGAGATAATTTGATCAAGGAAAAGCATTGCGGAGGATTAGCAGAACATTTTGGAATTGATAAGATCGTAACATTGGTGAGTGAGAACTATTTTTGGCCATAGTTGTATAAGGATGTCAGGAAATATGTTCAAAGTTGTAGGATTTGTCAAGTTGCAAAAGGAAACAGTTAGAACACTAGAATGTATACACCATTGACAGTACCAGAGAGACCATGGGAAGACATTAGCATGGATATTGTGATAGGATTACCTAAGACACCGAGAGGATTTGACTCTATATTTGTGGTTGTGGATACATTTTCTAAGATGGTGCATTTCATACCTTGTAAGAAAACCAGTGATGCAGTACATGTTGTAGACCTATTTTTCAAAGAGATTGTGAGATTGCATGGACTACCAAAGAGTATAGTATCAAACAGAGACAATATATTCATTGGATATTTCTAGAAAACATTGTGGAAGAGGATGAAGACATATTTGAAGTATAGTACAGCATTTCACCCACAGACAAATGGACAGACAGAAGTGGTAAGTAGGATTTTGGGGAACTTGTTGAGGTGTTTGATTGAAGGTAAAGCAGGAAATTGGGATTTAATACTACCGCAAGCATAATTTTCATACAACAATTTAGTAAATTGAAGCACAGGCAAGACACCATTTAAAATTGTGATAGGACAACAACCTAAAGGAGTAGTAGAATTAAGAGATATCAATATGGAGAATAAAACAAGTGCGGAGGCAGAAGAATTTGTAGGATTCATGGAAAAAATGCATATTCAAGTTAAGGAGCATCTAGAGAATATGAACAATACCTACAAGGATAAATTAGATGAGAAGAGAAGACATAAGGAGTTTGCAGTAGGAGAGGAAGTAATGGTATATCTAAGAAAAGATAGATTTCCAATTGGGACATATAATAAGTTGAAGATGAAGAAGTTTGAACCTTGTAAGATCATCAGGAATTTTGATTCTAGAAATGCATATGAAGTGTAGCTACCGAAGAAATTTGGCATATCACATGTATTCAACATTGCAAACCTATACCAGTATCATGAAGGAGAGTCACCAGAGGATAGAGAAGTTGGTTTTCCAGACCAGATAGCACATCATTTGGAGAAAATTGAGGAAATTTTAGACAATAGAGTTGGACGTAGTACCAGAGGAAGGCAATACAAGGAATATCTAGTTAGATGGAAAGGAAGACCAGAGGAAGATTCATCATGGATTTCTCGGGCTGAGATGGACCGCATTGGTTTTCCTCTAGCCCTAGGAAAGTGAGAGGCTCACTTTTCTTCAACCTCGGGTGTCTGATGTAGGAGCGTCCCAAGTTGCAAGCAATCTTGAATCAACCAAAAAAATATTTGCATTCATGTTTTCTTGCATTTCAATAGTCAACTATCAGGACCCAATCTTAGTATTTCATACCACATTGTAACAACAGAGCTCGTAGAGCAGGATATATGATCTTCATTGCAACATCTACATCATATCTAGAATTCAAGTTTTTTTGAGATCCCAATACGAAGATATTGCTAATAGAATATTAGTTGTAATTGGACAAAGAGAATTCATAGACCAGTCTTGGATTTTCAAGTGTGTCGACCTATTCCATGACTTGCGGAGCTC
This sequence comes from Sequoia sempervirens, assembly GCA_007258455.2. Lineage (NCBI taxonomy): Eukaryota > Viridiplantae > Streptophyta > Pinopsida > Cupressales > Cupressaceae > Sequoia > Sequoia sempervirens. The sequence goes on from VDFB02252253.1 coordinate 4,926, forward strand.
AAGAAACCATTTCATAAGGATGTACATTCATCATGGTACCTTTGTTCTGATCTGCATCATGTTTAACCAAGGATCAATGGAGAACCATATGTTTTGGCTGACCTTCACACATTTCATCAAGTTTGGGGTTCGAGACCTCTTGAGGCCAATGAGGATGATGTGATAGAGAGTAGGAGAAGTAGGAAGATATAAGTATTTTGATCCGCGTTGTATTTCTAGGCTTAACGCCATATCATCCTATAAACTGTAAGCCAGAAGGAAGGGCATGTTGCCTATGAATAATCTATCATTATATATACCCCATGAGGGATTGTTATTCCAATTCTTTGAGTTTCTATTGTGTTTACTCTTGCTGCAAGGTTGGACAATCCTATTCCTGGACCCTCCATCCTTGACTACACCAATCATGCTTATTCTTGCTCAATAGCAACCCTTGTACAAAATCCATACTGGTCACCTGCCATTTATACTCAGCTATGTCATGAAGATACAATAACCTGGTTAGGTGTGCATGCTCAGCCTTGACTCGCTGGCACTCCAAGCATCTAGCTACATACTCCACTACATCCTTCTTGAGTTTAGGCCAAAAATATAGAGTCTTCAACTCCGCAATCATCTTGGATACTCTGAGGTGTCCAGAATAAGGTACATTGTGAAATTCTTCTAAAACCAACTTCCTCAACTCTCTAGAGTTAGGAATATAAATTCTCCTATGGTATCTCAAAATACCATATGGTTCAATCCCATACCCATCGAACCGATGATCGGAAGGATTAACTACTAGGGCACTCTTCACTCTTTCATAGTACTCATCCCCTACCAAATTTTGAATTATCTCCTGCCTCAAGTTAGACCTTGTTGAGATCATGGTTTTCATATGTCTTCATATACTAAGAGCATCAACCACTCTATTATCTTTCCCTTTTATATATTCAATTCCAAAGTCATACTCACTAAGGAATTCCAACCACCTTCTTTGTCGCGCATTAAGGTTTGGCTGGGTAAATATGTATCTCAACCCTAAGTGGTTTGTCTTGAGTTCAAATGGCTTTCCCAAAAGATAATTCCTCCACATATGTAAGGCATGAACTATGGCCACCAATTCCAAATTATGACATGTGTAGTTCACTTCACATTACTTGAGCTTTCTTGATTCATATGCTACCACTTGTCTGTCTTGCATTAGTACTGCTCCCAATCCCTCTCCTAAAGCATCTATGATTACTATGAATCTCTCGTTAGGATCAGGGATAGTTAGTACTAGTGCTATTGTGAGCCTCTCCTTCAGGATTTGGAATGCCTGCTCACATTTCTCGGTCCATTCAAACAGTGTTCCCTTCCTTTGGAGTGAGGTAATAGGAGATGCAATATGGGAGAACCCTTGCACAAACTTCATATAGTATCCTATGAGGCCCATGAAGCTATGAAATTCTAACACACTCTGAGGCACTGGCCATTCCACCATTGCCTTGATCTTCTTAGGGTCTATCAAGACTAATTGTGCTGAAATAATATGGCCCAAATAGTGCACTATGTCCTAATAGAATGAACACTTGGACAACGTCCCAAAGAGTTTCTTTTCTCTCAATTGCTAGAAAACTATCCTCAAATGTTTATCATGGTCTTCGATAGTCTTTGAATAGACTAGAATGTCTTCAATAAAGATCAGAACAAAGTCATCTAAGCAATCTCTGAATACACTATTCATAAGGTTCATAAAGGTTTTTGGTGCATTAGTTAAACTGAAATGTACCATTGTGAACTCGTAATGTCCATATTGACATCTGAATGCAATCTTCAGTATCTTCTTCCTTAATCCTCAATTGATGGTACCCTGACCTAAGATCTATCTTGGAGAACACCATCACTCCCTTCATTTGATCAAACAATTCATCAATCCTTGGGAGTGGATACCGGTTCTTGATGGTAACCTTGTTCAACATTCGATAATCTATACACAAACACAAAGTTCCATCCTTCTTTTTCACAAAAATAATCGGTGCTCCCTAAGGAGACACATTGGATCTTATGAGTCCCTTATCTATTAATTCCATTAACTAGGCCTTCAACTCATAGAGTTATGTGGTGTTCGTCTGATAAGGTGCCTTGGATTGAGGCTCAACTCTTGGAACTGGATTGATAGAAAAATCAAATTATTGCTTCAAAGGAAACTCAGTAAGTTCTTCAAGGAATACGTCTTGGAACTCCTTGAGAATAGGATAGTCATCTAAATATGGCTCCTTGTTATTAGGATTACTAGCATGTACTGTGTAAATTGCACACCCCTTTTGATGAGCCTTCTTGAGCTACATCGCAAAAATTTGTCTAAGATCTAAGGGTCTGTGCATTCCACAAACCTCAACTGGGTTTCCATAATCATCCAGATGGTTGACCACCTTATCCTCATAGTTCACTAAAGTCTTATGCTCAGTTAACCAATTTATTCCCAAAATTACATCATATGAGCCTAAGGGTGCCACATACAAGTTGACCTATGTTTGAAAGGTTGGAAGCTCTAACTCACTACAAAAGAGACAAGTATCTACCCTTTGTTCTACTTGATTACCATACTAGATTTTCCATCAATTTTCCATGTACCCAGGTCTAATGGGTATCTTAGATATTATTCTAGGATCTATAAAACACTTAGTAGCTCTAGTATCAATTAAGATAGAGACGGATTAGCCATAGAGCTTACCCATTAGCTGAATTGGTGAAGCCTGATATTATGCATGTCTATTATCCACTATAGCATGGATCTGATGAGTTTGTTGGTAGCTTCCTTCCTTCCATGACTTTGAACGCTAAGGAAAATTCAAGGCATAATGGTTTCCTCCACAAGTATAGTATCCATCATGAGACCCCTTGCAATCTCCTAGCTTGTCCTCTCTAAAACCCTTCTACTTATGGTTGTCTTTACCCTTACCCTTGTTTGCTTTCTTGTTCTTTCCTCCATTACCATCTTCACCCTTCACCTGTGATTCACTTCCCCTCTTGAGATTATGGATTTGATGGCTCTTGTCTCCCTTATGAAATTTATTCTTCCCATAACGAGACTTATAACTTGAATCGTTGCAAAGATTGGATAACTATTGCAGCTTTTCGTCCTATTTGGTGGATTTTTGGAAGACTTCATTCATGGTTTGAGGTTGGTACATATCCACCTCAACTCCTATGTGGGGTTTGAGTCCCATTATAAATTTCTAGATATGAAACCATTTGTCTCCCTAATACTAAGGCACATACTTCAACAAGTTAGTGAACTTTTCCCAATATTGAATCATAGTCATATTTCCTTGGGTTAAGTTCTAAAATTTGGTTACTTTCTTGTCAATGAAAAGCTATGATAACCATCTCTTCTTGAAAGCTTGGAGGAAGAGTTCCCAAGTGATCTCAACAGGCTGTAGGTTTTGTTCTAACTTCTCATTATCCCAAGTCATTGCTTCACTTGAGAGTTGATACGTAGCCCATGTCGCCTTAGTCTATTCAAAAAGGTTATGGAGCCCAAAGTATTTTTTCCATTTCTATAATCCAAGCCTCAACTCCTATTCCAATAGCCTTACCATCAAACTTGGGAGGTGCTACTCTTTTGAGGTCTTTTCCAAGCTCTTCCTTAATTCATCCTCGTGGACCTACCCCTGGACCATCGTCTCCTTGATTTCCTTCTGTATTCCTGCGGTCCCAGTCCTCGTGTGCCACTCAAACTTCTTTCTCTATATGTTTGAAATGTTTTTCGATGAAATACTTGAGCTAATAATTCAATAAATGAAGGCTTAGAAACTTTAGGTTCAAACAATACTCATGCCTTTTCAGGCTGCAATAAAACTACGGTTGCTCTAAGTTTGACCCATTTCAATGGTCGGGTGGTTTCTTTATTAACCTAAAAAGTTACATTTGATATTGCCCTTATGGGAATTCTGACTTATCCCATAATGCATGCAGCAATATACATCATGCAAACTCAAATCTGAGTGTTATTCAAAAAAAAAATATTATCAATCATGAGGATTGATTCCTTACAAGGCTACAATGAAGCATGAACTTATACATTCTATTGGTTCTTAAAATCGAGGGGAATTCCTCTTTATGCAATTATGGCTTCCACATTACTCAACAATGGATTTTTTTCCCCTTGCCATTATCGGCCTAGTTGATAATGGAAGGCGACACATTTGAAAATGAAACACAGTCAATACATTTAAAGATAGTATTATATCCTCTTTGTAGGTTTGGTATGTGAACCTCTACAGAATTCAGACACAAAGGGTATGCATCGATCGGGACAAGATTGTTTGATAGCCATGATGTGGCTTACATTACCATGCGAACCAACATAACAGTCACATCTTAAGGGGATTCACTGCTTCGGTTAGCATAGAAAACTAGTTGATAAGGCACCATTCTAATACTAAGAAAGAGCAGGTCATAGGCCATGCGATCCCAAAGGGTGGTCGCTAAATGTTACCATCATCTTAGGCTAACACACAAACAAAAAATTATGCATGTTATTGTGCTATCATTTTTCATCGAATGGAGTAACAATCACAAGCTTAGCATGGAAATAAAGATAGTGTAATCGATATTGATTCAAAAGAAACCAAATTATCTCTATAGTTGAGCCTTTTTGGATGAGGCTTTCCTTTGATTTTTTTCCCCTACTTACTCTGCTCTACTTTTTCCTTGCTATTGCCGATTCTTTCCCAAATCACTTCTCTCTTTTCTTCCATTACTATTCATACTGTAGTGTCCCTCCATGATTCGCCCTCTTTGTGATGTTCAGTAAGTAGTGCTTTGGATTGCTTGATTTAAATTTGTTTTGTTGGATTATTTGATGAATTAAATAAAATTATTAAGGGTATTTTATAAAAATAGATATAAAAATATGTTTATTAAAAATATGTTTATGGCTACGAGATAGAAATGGTTTCCTAACGGCTATATTGCAAAAAATGATAGAAATCAGCACCCTCGTGGCAGAATTACTCAAAGAAATCAAAACCATCATACTCGTGGTCCCACGAGGAACCTAGAAGGGTATCATGTAAATGTTGCAAATGCTAGAAGAGTTCACAGAGGAAGGCATCGATTCCTGCATCCAAATTGGGTCCCAATCCCTCCTCACAGGGTAACGAATAGAAATGGTCAACCAATTGTAGACATATGTGAAAGGGATACTCTGTTCAATAGGAATTTTCAAAATAAACCCTATGAGAAGGATTCAACTTTTCTGCAACGGTCATATCAAGAAGCTAAAGCAAATCTCAAATCATTTAGACATAGAGAACCAAAGGTACCGCATTCTACAGATGCAAAGGCTTCAAAGAAGGAATATAAAGGTTTAAATACTCAAAATGAAGTTACATCAAAATCTCTAGATGAATTGCAGGAGAGAAATACTTAATGTGAAGAAAACCCTAAATCGCATGGGAATAAGCAAGGTTCAAAAGAGTCGAAGGAGGAAAGTTAGGAACAACAGAAGGTCACATAAGAAATATCTCCAAATCCACAAGGAGCCCCCTTCAATCCAAAATCCCAAATGTTGTCTTTCAAGCAAAAATCAAATGCAAGGTGCACGGGGTGACAAAAGTCAACCGATACACAAAAGGAAAAAACCAAGGCACAAGAAGAGCAAAGGATCGAAGAAAAAAGGTGTGCCAAAGCAAGTGTGGAGACGCAAGGATCCAAAGAAAGTAGATACTAAGTCCCATGAGCAGACCAAGC
>VDFB02252254.1:0-20371 GCA_007258455.2 Sequoia sempervirens
ACTTCCCAAATCTACCAATAGAAACATAAATGCATACCAGAAACTAAAAATCACTCAGAATTTTTACTGCTAAAATCTATACATGGACTCATTCACCTTATGGTTAATGGGTCCTTGATTAGGGTTTGATAACAAGGAAAAAAATGTAAATTAGACACCAAAAATCACACAAAAAATTGGCCAAATAGGTGTGTATAGGGACTCATTCACCCTATGGCAAATGCGTCCCATATTAGGGTTTGTTAAATTTGACCTTTTTTCTAAGTTAATCCTATGTGTTTGTTGTTTCGAGTCTGTAATAGTCAATTCTGTAACAAATTTTCTAGATGTCAAGTCTCTAAATATAATTTTTAATGTGCAATATGAATCTAAATGATTGAATGATGATTTCAATGCAAAAAAAACTCTTATATAATGCAATTTTTTAAAAAAATTAGTTAATATAAGGAATGAAAACATGTAAATTTGTCCTAAATGCAATGTCCACTAATGTGAAATTAAAGAACCCTAAATGCAATGCAACTAATGCAAATGTAATGTAAACTATTGCAGACTAAGATCTAGGGCTTGAATGCACAAATTAGGAATTAGGATGTTCAAAAGTTGGTTTCACCAAAATGAAACTTAGAAAAAGGAGGGACTATTATGTAACCCTATTTTTCCCTATTTCATTCAAGAATGAGATCCAAACCATAAAGTAACTATCAACCCAAAAGGTGAGCCAAATCTAGGTTTGGGATCTTGCAACTTCTCCTTTATGTAAGGATGGGGGACAATCCAACCATCCATTATGTTGTATGGAAGAATATAATGATTGTAATCAATTCACAAATGACATTTGCAGATCATTACAACAGTGATGGATATCAAGATACACAAAACGATAATAGAAGGGATGTGCCTAACTTATTTCCTTGGGAAGTCTTGAATAGTGATGTAATGGAAGAGGTACAAGAAGTTATCCCATGTCATGATTTGATCAATAGAAATGGTGCTAATGTTGATGATTCCTTTTCACAAACCAATGATCAAGGTATTGAAAATGAAAGTTTACATAGTTAGTGTGATGAACCTGAATGTAGTCTCAGTATCAGTGAGTTTTCATGTTGTGGTAGTTATGATGGCATTGAGTCATATCATTCCTCTAATGATCATGATTCTTCTCATGGAGTAGGAATTGAATATTTTACTTCAAATAGGAGATATGTTGATAACAATGTGAATGCTTGTTTGCTTAGGAGTGAAAAAATTTCTTCATTTGGAGAGTTCTCAGAATGTGAGTAAATGATGTCTAAATAAGAATGATGTGAGAGGGGTCGAAGATAATTCTATATGCTCTTCAAGTGATTATTTTGATTTTGACTGTGATGATTGTTGTTAATCAGATATGTACCCTTTGTTAGATTTGCATAAATCAAACTATCTATTGAAACATGGAAACCCTTTTCAAATGTGGGTGATCTATGTGAAAAGGGAATCTCTAGAGTGAGTTGGTTCTCCGAATGATGAATCCTATTCTAAATAACTTTCTGGGAAAAGGGATAGAAAAAATGAATGAAATGTAAAAATTATCTAATATAATTCCAAAACTTAATGGTCACTTTGATATTCTACCCACAAATAGTCTTCAAAAAACAACAATGAATTCACAATCTTGTTGGATCTCAGTTGTTTTTATGGTTTGTCCTTGATGACAAAATCTCTTTCAATTGGTTTCCTTGTCAGGATGGTTCTTTTTGCATATCACAGGTATTGGTTGTTTCTCATTATGGCTTACACATATCGGCATGAGTATGGCAGGGTCTCCCAATCCACTTTGAAATGTCTATGTTGCCTATCGGCAAGACATTTCTGATGTCATGTTGATTGAATTTTACATACAGGCTGCCTTCGGTGTGACGTTCCCATTGTCTTAGCGATAGTGGAAAGGTCTATCGGCATGAATTGTGTTCACCGCTGGGAGGTCTTACCGAATGAGTCAAGTCTCACTGACTAACTCATAAGGTGGTTCATCGGCATAAGAAATCCCTATCGGGTATGTGTAGGATCATCATGGAAAAAACAGGCCCTTAAGTGGCGAAAAATTCAGAAAAATCAGTGTTAGGCAACTTGATGTAAAAATTTGAATAAGTTATCTATATTAGTTCAAAAATATGTAAAAATAGAATCTATAGAAAATTAAATTTAGTTTCTAAACTACTAGGTTTATTTAAAAATAAATAAAATCTATTTGGTGAAAATTTGAAATTTCAATGCAGTAGTACTTAAATTTCAAGGAAAAAATAAGAAGTGATTAATGCAATACCAACCACCCTAACCATAATAAAATGATAATATTTTTTTATAATATTTTATATATAAGTAGAGGGCTCATGTCTAGATGTGATGCCATTTTAAGTAATTTTTTCAATTAAATAATTAAATTTTATTACAACTTTTAAAAAATATAAAACTTCGTGTCGAGACTACCTTGCTTTGTCAAAACTTCATGAAATTTAATTTTTCTTTTTTTAATCCTATATTATGTGAGCATAGAATGTGACACATCTTTTGGATTCAAAAAGTGTGATACCGTTTGAAAGTTAGAAATGTTTTTCAATCAGCCTATTGATCGGGACTTTAGTCATAATTCTAATAGAAAATAAACAATAATTCTTGATTAAATTCAAATTAAAGAGAATAATTTATATTGGTGGAAAGTGAGAATCTCTCTAAAACCCTTACCGTTTCATCAATTTTGGTAAAAAAAAAGTCATCAACCACGCTACAAATACCCAAAATATTGCCACTTTTGGCCCTCATGATCCTGCGCGCCTGGTATGTTGTTTCATCGAGCATTTTGTGTCTTAAGTGACCGGCACAAGAAATATTTTTGGCAGACTGTCTTTTGTTTTGATGGCGAAGTGATCTCTATCGGCATATGTTATTCCATGCGTTATGTGGTCACCGGTGATATTGGTATGTCCTGCTTGTCCGAGAGAGATTAAATGGAAACTCGCTCGACAAGAGCTTAAGGCTTGGTGAGGTTACCGCGAATATGCAATGTCTAGCGGCGGTGGTGGATGGATGTGTATGCGGCAAGAGTTTTCTTTGGTGGAATGTAATAGCCCGAGCTTGTTTGGTCTTGTCGACTAAGTCTTATGAAGTGCATTGAGAGATTGGCATTGTCTTAGACTAAGTGGATAAGGATTTTTGGTGTAGCCAGTATTCTCCGAGAGGTCTCCCCGAAGGTTGTAGGTTACAGCGAATCATAAGAATTGAAAAGTATTTTTAGTGAGACTCTTTCATCAATGTGAGTTCATGGCGAGGATGGTGTGTCTTGTCGAAAAAGTCAAATAAATGACTTTTGGTATAACAAAGTTGATCTATATGATGTCTATCTGATATCAAATGCTATAGCGATAGCGAATGATGGTTTCTTTTTGGTGAGAGAACCTTTTTGTCTCATCGACCAGAAGGATGTCATGAGCTCTCGGCGTGAGATTATGTATTTGTTATGACTTCTCCTAACTCTAATGGGTCTTAGCGAAAGTGACAAACATAAGGTTGTCTGGAAACATTAAAGTTGCCTTCAACATAACGTGTCATCAATGGAAATAAAAAGGAATAGGGTAAACTTATTGAGTTTATTCTTTTAGCTGGGTATCAAACCCTAGCTTGGCCGCCATCATGAATGTTTTAGTCTCTATCGTTGATGGCTGTAATGGCATTTTTAGGGTGAAGTTCATTTTTGGTTCAGAAATGAATGGTATGGCTACTATGATTCATACGCCTCTCTGGTTGGAAGCTCGACAGTGGTTGATGGAGCCATGGAAGTTACAGATTTGTCTAGTATTTTTATTTATCGTTTCATGCTGCTGCACTCGCGGTTTTACTGTCATAGCTTTATTTACAGTACTCTGCATCTCAGTCAATATGATTCCCTAACTGACTATGTCATTCATGCATTAGAGGTTATGTTTTTCTGTGGTGGACAGTTGTGCTTTTTAAGCAGTAAAATGAACTCATACATTATAGATTTGTTGAGAACAACTCTTAGTTGGGTTGGTTGCTCTATCATTACTCTTGAAGACAGTTACCTATTTGGCAGATGTATAAATAGAAGCAGAAAACTCTTTTCAACTGTTGTTGTAATTATGAGATTATCATTCCTTGGCTGTATGAAAATGTATGGATAAACTCTACAATAAAATTGTAATAACAAGATGCAGAGATTGTAAATTTCTTCTCTATGTAGTATTTTAAGGATTCAATTATTGAATCTTTAAGGTATTCTATAGACGAGAAAATAGAGAAATCCTCTAAGTTATTATTGTTGTTCAAATCATAATTTGATGGGTTGGTACTCCTTGAGATAGATATCTTTAAATAAGGGGTTGGTGCTCCTTGAGTGGGTGCTCAAAAATAAGCCTATAAGGCATTGTGAACATTTGATTAAAAGATTAAGCCTGAAGGCATTTCAGGAGTGGTTTTTATACCCCAGGAGGGTTTTCCACTCTACAAATTTTTGTGTCTCTTTGTTCTTCTGTGTTCTCACAGCTTTACAGTGTTGTTGTTGTTTCAGTTCACTGTTGGGATTATTACTATTCTCAATTATGTTTATGAATGATTACATTCAACTCATGAATGCATTAATAAGAGTAATATTGAGATCAAATGTGAGCTATGTTTTTTAAATTTTGAAAATTGGTCAAATCTGTTGTCACTGATTCACCCCCCCCCTCTCAGTGTCATTTTAACTCCAACAAATCTCTCATGAACACCTAGTACATAATTTATTTGCATGAAGGTTTAGACTTAAACATAGCATGCAACCTTCATTAAATGAACTTTTTGTATCAATAATCTACAATATTAGGACATGAAAAGGATTTGTAAACAGAATCACAATGTGGACGTCATACTAAAACTACAAATAGAGACATAAATTGGAGATAGGAATGTTTCTTTTATTAAACTAAAGGAGTATGCCAAAGTTTGAAACTAAGTACAAAAATTTTACAAGCTCTAAGAATGTGAGAAAGCAAGAAACCATAATCTAAACTTAGAAAACTCCAAGTTTTCTTCAAGGTATATCTCAAAACTCTAATTCAATCTCAAGAAGAAAGCTCAAGGAAAAGCATCTAAAACTACCCAAAAATATGGTACAAAAGCGAAAAAGTCACACTTTTTGCATATGCATGCTGAAAATCACCTAAAAATAGGTCTTCTTTGCTTTAAAAGAAAAAAAAAACACCTTATCTCTTCATCAAGAAGCTCAAATCTGACCAAGAGAAAAACAATCACCAATCTATTAAAAATAGCAAAGAAATAAAACAATTTATAAAGCATTGTTTTATTCTTGCTTTACAAGATTTGCAAACTTTAAACCTTTTCAATTTGACTATTTTTTCCATTAAATATTTTGGGAATCTTTTGCAAAATAATAACCTTATTTCTCCATTATAATATTTGATTTTCTTAAAAAATCATAAAAATATGGATATTATCCTCTCAATAATTGATTTCTATAAAATCAATTGAAAATAACCTAAGGCATGAAAGTTTATCCTCCAAGGCAAAAGTAAATTATCATTTATATTCTAATTGATTTTTCTCAAAATCAATTAAAACCTAAGGCATTTTTCATTATCGATCCTTGACTAAGGCAATATTGACACAAAAATTCTAAAGCCTTAAGCCATGAAATATTTATCAAACTAGCCTAAAGACTTAGGCAAATCATAATGTGAACACCCCCCCATAAGGCTCGACCTAGGGCACGTATAAGGTATCAAATAATAAAACTAAGGCATTATTTTTTAAATGAGAAAACCACTTTCGAATTAGGGCATGAGGAGTTGACAAAACCTAAAGGAAACACTAAATTTGAATCATTTGCCTTTTGTGACTTTGAGAAAAATGCTTTGTTGAGAAAGGGCCACCATGTATGAGCTATGGTTTTGATTTGGAGCCTCCATTCGAGCCTTCATTCGATCCTTTCTTCTCTTCAGCTCTAATCATACTTGGCCTCCAATTCATGGTAAGCTTATTTTTTGTCTTCTCTTCATTCCTTGGCTTCTTTGATGAGAATAAAAGTCTTACTGGTCATAGCCATAATATATTTATCCGATGCATCCTTTGTCATTTTTGTATTTACCTTCTCACTGGCCGCCATGAGGGTGAGATTGATCTATGAGTTGAAGCTCTATGAGAGCTTGGCCACCATCTAGCTTGGTCTTCTATAGGCGCAAATGGTAAGATCTATCTCTATGTTTGGTTCTCACTCAAAAGAAAGCTTATGAAAGTTTTATATTTTTGCAAAAGGATGATTCCACTTGTAAATTAATAGGCCATTACACAGGCCACGCCATGTACACTCCTGATTATAGAACTTTGTGAAGAAATTCTTACATTTCTATTGTTGTTTGGTTTAGGTATCTTTAGATTTGATGAAACTAAAATGGGATTTTTTCCTTTTGTAAAATTCATGAAAATTTTATGAGCCAAGAGCTCAATCCAGGCCACGAACATTCATGCTCAAACTGGTCAGTTTGAAATGTTTTTGGGCTCGAACCATGAGAGTATTGTGTGTATACTACATTTTGAAACAAACCCTCATGTGGGTATATTGTATTTTGAAGAAATAATGTCTATCATGTGATCTCTCCAAACTCGAGCTCGACCCATGATAGTATTGTATAAATTTTTGGATTTTGACAAAAACCCCACATGGGTATTCTGAAAATAATGGAGAATCTATATATTTTGTTACACATTCAAAATTTGAGCTTGACCTATGATGGAATTTTGTTTACATCTTGATTTCTATAAAAAAAACCCTTACATGGGTAAATGGTATTTTGGAAGAAAACAACATTTTGATTTAAAATCCTCTCATGGTATTTTGTATTTCAAGCATAAACTATATTTTTAGTCAAAACCCAATGTGGGTATGCTGAAAATAACGAAGAATTTTCATTTTAATGAAAACCCCATATGGGCATTTGGGAAAATGAAAGAAAACCTCTTTGTTATCTTGTAGCAGCATGATAATTACACTTCTTGAACTAAAATAGTCTTCCACTTCAATTTTTTCTTATTCCATTTGCAGCTACATGCTTTATATTTAAATGCTTGATAGAGATTAAAGCCTTTTGTATTATCTATTTCCTTTACCTCTTATGTCGTTCATGTGTTGAAAAATATGTTATGCCTATCCAAAGCTCTTTCAGCTTGTTCACTGTAATAATATGGAAAAATACTTACTTTCATGCCATTGTTGCTACTCATAACATTTGCAATACATTCCACTCCACTCCTTTATGAGTGGGCTCGTAGCATTTCATGATTTTGCTCCACTCACCACTCCACTTGTATGTTTACATTTATACTTGTTACCTCCCATACAATGTACATGAATGCCTCAGAAAAGAACATGCATTTTCAACTCAGCTCTATCATAAAATGAAAACTCACTATGTGTTGTATCATCTGTTAGAAGCTTTACTAATAAGGCATTATGTATTCTTGTCCACTATCACCATCATGAGAATGTATACTTGTTGTAGTATTTGGAAATAGGATGCACAAACAATACCCATGGCAGCAAGATACAATTAGCATGGAAATTGTAAATCTCCAAGTATGAAAATAATACTCTTTAATTGAATTGACTAAGCTCATTAAGTCTATTGTCCACCTGTAGCTTTCAAAATAGTATGTTAGTTGATTGTTATGAATGAACAATAGGCTTAATTGCTTTAATGACTGCAACTCTATTTTTTCTCCTTCAGTTGACTAGCTTAGATGAGCATGATAATGTATTCCTTCACTTAACCCCATCTATAATGTTTAAGGGGCAGCATGCCGAGCTCTACCCTTGTGGGAGCCCGTTTTACTCCACATGCTTTATGTCTTCATAAGATGATCAACTTCATGAATTTTCCTATACCTGTATAGGAAACAAACAATGTTAGCAAAATAAATGAAATTTGAAAGCTTCCATGATGTGATATTTCATTTCCAGGCTCTTATTATTGCACTTTTCATTCTTAGCTAATTTCATACATTTCAAGGAATGAAATATATCTATGTTAGTAGGGCATGTAGTATAGTTCATATCTCGAGCTCTTAATTGACCCCTTTCTCAATATTTTGCAAGTACAGTTAGGAATGGAAATAGGAAGGAGCAAGCTACAAGCCATCACTGAAAATACAATACAGGCAATGAAGGATATGTTCTATGTTATTTCTCACTTTCTTTTAGTTGTATATTTTATTTCTTGCAATGAATGATTTAGTTATCTCCACGGCTTGTGTGGATCCTTTAATTTCTTCTTTCATTTCCATTTTGAAAGAAATGCATCAAAATGGAAAGTTGTACAATCATTTATATTCTTGCAATCAAATGAAATCTTTTAATAGCATTATGAAATAAATGAAAGCAATTGATATGCTTAATCATTTGTATATTTATTTTTGTACTCCATTTGGTTTGTAAAGCATTTGAGCAATACTTTTGAAACTTAGTTTTCTCAAAACATTTGCACAACTGGTACTTGATAAATATGATGCAAAAAACACTTAATGTGCATGCAAAAAATAACTATATTTCCACTTAAAGATATAACAAAATTTAATCAGCTCCACCAGTTGAGTTGTAGTGAAAAATTGGTAACAATCATGATTTGCAAGATTTATATCTTCATGTTGAGGAGGTTGAGGCCTCTATGACAGCAATGAAGATAGTGGATAATCCTTTATTTGATGAGCCTCCATCCCCACCAGCTAATAGAAGTGATGATCCTTATTGGTGCAAGGATAATCCACTCTTTGAGGATTCTAATGAAGCATTTGATGCCTGGTCAAGATATGGTCATGAGCGAATAGAGCGGTACACCGATAAATCTTTTGAAAGTAGTGCTTATGAGTTTTTCACATTTGGGACTGATGTTGTAGGTAGGATTAAAGATCAGGATGAGATCAAAAATTTTGACTCTCAGGAATATAATTTCTCTTATGGGGATAATCCAAAAATACTACAATTACTTGAGGGATGCAATGATTCAAGCATCCATAGTACCAATTGCTCACAAATGGATGGACAAATTGTATTGGAAAGATACTTGGAATGTGATTTGAGTTTGCAATCAATGGAGTATGCTACTAAAGTTAATAATGAAGAATGTGAAGACAATAGTGCTATTGTTCCAGGTGTTTATCTTGAATATAGTACTAGAAATGATGAAGATACTAATGAAAATGTTGATAGCTAATGATGAAGATGTAGTCGATTGAGCCTAATGAGACAAATAAAAATATTTCTCTTAATAACTTTTAGTTGAGCTCAAATGATGATTTTTGAAAACTTTCACAAATCATTGCCATGGTCAAATGGTTTAGAGATCATAAAAATTGAGAGAGGTTATTTTGAAAGTACCCTCCATGAAGATGTAGGTTTAGAGGGAACATTATTAGGTTCCGCAAATTCCACGAAAAAAATTATCATAGTTTGGAAATTTTTGGAACTTAGAGCTCTTAAGAGACTACACCAAAATAGTGTATCCAATAAAGATTGAGATAGTTGGGGTGAAATAAATCCCTGTAGTAAAATTCACCCACCCTGATAAAAAAATCACATTTTATTGAACTTTATGAGATGATGAACACAAAATATGACTTATGACAAGTGTTAGTTGAACACAACTAATATTTTTTGTAACTTTGCAAACATCATTGCCACATTCAAAAATTTAGAGATAATAAATGTATACAAAGATTTTGGCCTCCAAGGACTTTCTAGCCATTTTAGGGTTTTTCACCTAAAAGGGGAAAGATGGGCCAAAATGTAATGTAAACATTCAAAGATTAATGTGATATAGATGAAATATACCTAGATGATATGATCTAAATGCAGAAAATTAAAGGAGGCTATCGATTATTAATGCAAAACTAAGAAATACTAAGCATTTGAAAACACATTGTGATATGCAAAAACACTTAGAGAATGACCTAGAAATGATCATGAAATAAAACAGAAAGTTGTGAAATAGAAAGTATGCACCTATAAACTTGTTGAGGACTAGAAATAACTTTGAAATTTTGAAAATGTCGGTGCACTTTACGGGCTAAGTGGGGATAATTTAGCAATTGCGGTGCGGATGGTGCAGTTTGAAAACTGCCGCCAGGGCCCGGTTTTGTAGATGAACATCCAGTCTGCAAAGAGCGCCGATAATTTCAGTGGGACTCATTCACAACTTTAGGTGAATTAGTCCACTTTGTCTTTTCTGAAAACTCAAAAATGGAATATGTAGCTTTTAGTCTGCTCAATCTGCACCTCTAGGTCTCTTGATCTGAAACCTTGATTTTTAGCACTATTGATGACTTTTTGTGTAGGTTTTGACCTTACAAAAGTGGAGATGACTTCAACAATTTTGCAACCTAATCTTTAATGCTTTCCAAGTCTTCAAAGTACCTAGATCTGGAAACACCTGAAGAGAATTTACGGGATTAATTAGAAGGTTGGGGTTTACCTTTGTCCAAGGCCCTCATTTTGATCGATGTGGCTATGATGATGGAAATAAGATAAATGAAACATGAAATCCTTGAAACAAGTACAATTAAACTCCTTTGATAAAGGATCTTGAATTGCACATAATTGATGAAGAATCTTGCTCCAGAATGTATGGAAGTGATGTTTCTTGAAGATGTGGCACCTGTAGAAACCCTAAAAGTGCTAAACCCCTGGCATGGGAGTTGACATAGATAATGGTGACGGAATGATTGGGATTAAAGGTCTCCTTTTATAAGAAGAGTTAGAAGACTAGGGATGGTGATCAGGGCTAAGATTAGCCAAATAACTTGTCCAGGGGTGGAGGTTGGTGAAAGGAGGAGAAGTTTATGGATAGATAAAACTTAGAAGAGGTGGAAGATAATGTTAATTACAGAGAAAAAAAGGAGTTGTTCAAGATTGACCGTTGGGTGTGTATAGGAGAATAAAATAAAATATAAGTTTTGTTTGTTTCAAAGAAGTTGAAACAATAATTCAAATAATTAAAATAATTTAAGTTATAGAGGAAGGTGGAGATTGTTAAACATTTAGTAATTTAAAATAATCATATACTCTCGTCATGGGAGGAAGGGATAATTAGGCAAGAGTAAAAGAAAGGATAAATAATTAAATAAATATAACATTTATTTAATTATAGAGAGAAAAGGCTAATGAATAATTAAAATAATTAAAATAATTATTTAGTAATAGAAGAAGAGGGAAAAGCTAATTTTTGAAGTAAAATAATATTAGACTTAAATGCTTAATTTAAGAGTCTAGAAAAGTATGACAGTGATTTATGACACCTTTACAAGACATCATTTAATGCATTTGCAAGGGTCCAACACCTAATGTGGATGTGTAAAACACCTCACAACACTAAATCAAGGCCTCATTAAGTCAAATAATTTATCATTAATTATTCCCAAATCAAGCAAGGAAAAAGGGATACTTTTTCCGTGTCCATAATAAAAAATGAGAGTGGTTATTATGAAGATACCATAGATGAATCTATTGGTTTAGAAAAAGCATTCATAGGTTCCATGAATTCCAAGAAACAATCACTCATAGTTTAGAATTTTTTTGCACTTAGGGCTCTTAAGAGACCGAGTCATAATATTGTAGCCTAGAATAATTGGGTGTCTTAGAAAACAAATGGACACCTTTTTCCTCAATACATATGAAACATAAAATATGTCTCCCGACAATTTTTTCTTGAACGCAAATGACAATTTTTACAACTTTCCTACATCATTGCCATGGTCATTATTGGTCATATGGTTTGAAGACAATTAAAAAAAATATTTGGTTGTTGGTTGACCCTACATGAAGATGTAGGTTTAGATAGAATATTTATAGGTTCCATGCATAACAAGAAATAACGTGTCATAGTTATGCATTTTTTGGCACTTAGGTCTCTTAAGAGACTACACCACAATAGTGTAGCCAAAAATGATTGAGATAGTTGGGGTACAAGATAAGAAATCCCTTAATTTTCACCTAGCCACATCAATTTGTTCATACAATAAATTACACCCCATGAGATGAAGAATGTAAAATATAGCTACCAACAAGTCTTGGTTGAACACAAATGACATTTTTTGCAACTCTTCAAACATCTTTGACACATTCAAGTGGTTTGGAGATAAGAAAAATGGAGGTTATCTATTGAAGATCATGAAAAGATTAAATTTGAAAACTTTATAAAAAAGAGGATATGGCCAACAAAATTGGAGTTTTCCTATTGAAGATCATGAAAAAAAATTAGAGATAATAAAAGATAGAGAGGATCGTGATTATATTTACCAAGAGCTTTAAGTTATTTACATATTTTTTACTCATATATACATGTAAAATTTGGACCTACTTAATATTTTATAAGAATGAATAATTTCATTCCATTTAATGTAGTTTATATAAGAATGAATAATTTCATTCCATTTAATGTAGTTTATATTCTTTATATAATTTATGTTTATAAATTACATATATACATGTACCATTTTTTAATTTCTCCCATGTTTACTTAAATATTAAAATACGTGTTTACTCTTTAATAAGTTCTACTTCTATAGAAATAGAGAAAAAATGTGTAAGCCAAATGAAGGAAATATCAAGCCACTAAGATGAATGAGCCAGATTTACTAACCTAGTCACCTACAAGGTTGTTGGGAGAATGGGCTATTCATTGGGGTTTGGGCTAAAGTGTTTTTAGTGAGTGGGACGCTATTCTTTGTTAATTTTATATTTAATGGTTTAGATTGAAAACTACTTAATCAAATGAATTTCACATGAAACCTTTCCGGCTAATTAGCTTAGCCCACATATGCTCCATTTCATTTCCACTTGGTTTTGTGTGAACCCCTTTAGTCAAGTAGTTTCTAGTTAAAAACCTTAAGGTAGAAATTATTTAGTTGGCCAAAAATGTGATAACAATTTTTCACTTTTACCCACACACTTCAATATATTTATCTTATTTGAGCATTAAGGAATTATTACACTTATCTATATACTTCCTTAGATATAGAATTTATTCACTTGGTTTTAACCCTTTTTCTACCTAGCCTATCATTTCTATAATCATAGGGTCCCCATTATTATCAATTAACCTTACATTTTTAAATTCAATTTTAAATTTTGACTATTGATCCCTTTTATTTTCTTTCCTTGAGTTGATTGAGTACATGTTTGGAAAATTTTGATTCTATGTGCTAGTACATTTAAATACATTCATTAGCATTAATTTGTTCAATATCACATCTCTTGCATCCTCTCTCATCTTGTAGAATTAAAGGAATCAATAGAGAAATATTTGGATTTATTGAACTAAAAAGAGTAATAAATCTACATACATCATTCTAGGGTTCTTGCCTACTATTTTTGAATTTTCTACATATTTGTAAGGTTTGATCTAGGAGATCACTTATCATTGCAAGAAACTGAAAAACACTTCAAAGATATTCTTAAATACAACCTACCCCCAAATGTTAAAGAAGAGCATAAGCATTTCATTAATAGGAAAAACACATTTTTAGACCATAGAAAAAGTATATTCCAAAAATTTCACTAATTACATGTATTATTTGATTAATAAGATAAGTATTTTTTCACATAACACTTACTTTCTAAAATCAATGTAGTAATTATTTTATATATCATTCTTAATTATAATTTTTTAACCTAAACTTATTTATACATAGACATTTACATTTACTTCAAACCTAAACAATTATAAAGAAAAAAATAATCCTTTTATAATTAAAAATTACTTAAATCATAATTATTAAAATAATTTTAACATACTTGTATCATACCAGTATTCTTATATTTTCATTGTTTAAAAAAACTTTAAAAAGACAAAACCAAATAAATTATCCGATTCATAATTTTTCTAAATAATTAAAACTAAAGTTACATAATCAGTAAACCTTTCCATTCTTATTCTCTACCATATGCAGCATCTGCACAAAGTAAGGGTTAGTAATATTGTTCTAATTTGTTTTGCAAGTTTTTTATTTAGAATTTATTAAATTGAACATAATTCGTATTATGAAATGTAATAATCAATTGCAGGTACATGTGACAGTATTCCAATAAACAAAAAAGCTTTAGAGCAAAGTCACAGATGTTAAGTGGTGTTAAGCACAAAAAGAACTGACAATGGTGACGTACATCATTCCACTCTTTATAGTTTAATCATATCATCTTGCATGGAATTTTTCATGCAAAACAGTTTGCACACGCCTTTTACATTGTTCATAAATGGAAACCAAAGAGCTCCCAGTACATACTATGCTCAAAGTGTGTCATTATTATTGTTTTAGTCTTCATAGTTTAATCGTGTCATCTTGCATGAAATTTTTGTACCTGCACATGTCATACATGCCTTTGACGTTGTTCATGAATGGATACCAAGCAGCTTCTATGCAAAAATACTGTTTATTAAATGGCAATGTCTATGCAGCCTACAAAATGGCATTAGTTGGATCTAGATGTGGCTTGTTCGAGCCATCATGGAAGAAAACACCCTACTATCGGCTGCTAGAGCCAAGGCAATAAGGTATTGGAAGTATTGGAAAAAGCAATGAGAATAAGAGGGAGTAGTGTATTGCCTTCATTTGGCACTCGGTTGGGTTTGGATATCTTAGGATTCTTTCAAGATCTAATTGTCTATATCTCTTATCTACCATATTTCTTCTTTCTAACATTTGTCTTGTATTGTACATTATTTAAAAAACATGTTAAAAGGAAGAAATTATAAGCCCAACCTTATAACCATGAAATTGAGTAAGGGAATTATCTACCTCTTTCATATACACTAAATTATTATTCATGTTTACTTGAATTTTCCATGATATGTTTCTAGATTGTAAGAGTCATGTTTGGGTCTTGTAGGTCAAATCTAAGTCACTTTTCAATCATGATCAAAATCCACCATATATCAAGAGTCACTTTTCAATCATGATCAAAATCCACCAATAATACCCAACAATGATCCAATTCAAGAAATGTTAACATCATTTGATCCTATGGTTGAAAACATTGAAAATATCTCCACCACAATTATTGAAAAAAATGATCAAGATCTATTCATCAGTGAGCACCTTGAAGATGTTTCTACCTCATCCGATGACCAACTCAACATACATCAAGAGTCACTTTTTAGTCATGACCTCAACAATATCCGACAATGATCTATTTCAAGGAGTGTTAGAATTATTTGATCCTATTGACATAATCAGTGAACTATCAACCACTAATCATGTTGAAAATGTCTCTACATCACCTAATGAGTTAGAGGAAATATCTAAAGAATTTATTCCAAAGCATGATCATAATTTTTCACCAAAGTCTAGCAATGGTCCTTTCCAAGACATATTGACATCTTTTGACCTCATGGTTATAGATATTGAAGGAATCCTCAACTCAACACTTGATCCAAATTCACTTAAAGATCAAGAGGATATTGAGCCACTTTTCATGCCTAATGAAAATATCCCATAACCCTTTGTAAGAAATCCATCATTTGAAATGGACCCATGTCAAGAAATTGATCCATAACATGTTGATAGAATTCCAAAATCACTCAATATCAAGAATTTGTATTTCCAAGATACTACAATGATCTAATGTACACTCTCCACTCTATACAAGATGTCACAGATGATGGTCACATCCATATAGCACATACTCCTCTATCTACCCATGATATTCTTTCTTTGGATGAACACATACATGATCTTCATTCCGAACAAGAATCGTTTACTTCTAAGATTATTCCACAAAAGGAGTATATTATTGAGTCCTACAGTCAAATTGAGTTGTCAACATCAGGATTAGATATATCCCAAATTCATATTAACGACATCATGTATGAAGATATCTAGAATTATCCAATCAAGGAAATAGGTCAGACCAAATAGGACATTCTAGAGACAACAGGGCGACAAATTTCAATAACATCATCTGTAGTGGTCATTTATCGAAGAATGCTTTCTAAACAAGACATCTTGAAATAGGAAGAATCAAAGCATGGAGGTAATACTTCCACAATATTGTGGGCAACTTCGTCTCAAGAAAATGTCAACATAGGAAGCACAAAGAATCCTTAACATGGAACTAGTGCCAATACTACAACCATCCATGCCATGAATTGGGACCGACATCAAAAGAAATATTTGAATCCAAGCACAAAGAATGTTATCAAAGCAAAAGAAGTTGAGAAGCATAATGGAAAAATTAAATACACGTGGATACCAAAGAATACAAAGAAATATTATCCCTATCAAACTCCATTAGTTAGAGAAACTATGGGGAAAAATAAAAAAAGGTAAAATTATCCATCAAAGATGTCCACAAAAGAAAAAGAAGGCATCTCAAGCAATGCACAAAGTATATCAAGCAGTTGGTCCTAATTCTACAACACTTTTGTATCCACCCATCATTGCTCATCTTCCCAAGTTTGGAGAGTTAAAGGTTACAAACTACCAACCAATCCATCTTATGTTCCTAAACACACTCCACCATCCATGCCTCCACACATGCCTCCACACGTGATCTCCAATTCTCACATTGACCATGTATTGGCAACAACCCTTCATCATAAGGATTTAGAAGGCACTTTATTACGATGTGTACATAAAGACAAAGTTAACTTCGGTATCAAAAAAGTAGATTAGGAATCTCAAAATTTGTATATTCAAGTGCACATATCTTGGAAAAGTAGATTCTTCAAGAAGGATATCGGTTGAACATTATGACAGAAGCATCTAGGCCACCACTACCAAGTGGTTCAACATGAACTTAAAATCTTTCAAAAAAATTAAAAAAATCAAAAGTCATGAAAATAGTAAATAAAAAAATTGTCCTCTAGTGAAAACCACTATGGTGGCGCTTTAGACAAGTACCATGATGAAAACCTAGAAAATAGGTGTCATGTGCAGAATTGAGCATCTATGTGTGCTATTTCAGGTGAAAGCATCATCCCATCCATTATAAATCTAGCATTCCATCCATCTTATCTATAATGAATCCATTTCATCCATGAACCATTTATCCAATCCATTTTCATCCATCTTCCAAATTATCTTGATCTTGACAAGGTTTGGTGTACACTTTATACTTTCTTATGGTAAAGATATTGACATGGGCCATTTTAATTGATCCTATCCTACCCAACATTATCTAAGCCATGAAGCACTATCTAAATGATCATCCTCTATTTGAATACCTTATCTATCACAAGATAATCCATATACATCCATCCATACGCCTATGCAAGGATCCATCTTTGGCATTCCATACATTGCTAGACACTAGGGGAAGATATTTACATCTTGCTTCAAGATTAATAAATAGTGATCTATATCTTCCAACTTATGTGGTGATCTAAACATTGGAAAACATAAAATTAAATTGGTCAAAACATTTGTGATCCAAAAATCCAAATCACAAGCCAATGGCATATTTTGAGAAGAAGATGTTCCTTATCAAGCTTTATCTTTCATTGAACATCAATCCAAACAATAAATATTAGTCGCATCTAACATGTGCTTCAACATCACATCAAATCATTCAAACCAATTTTGTTCCAAAGCAAACTTCACATTCTAGATCAATCAAATCTAATCAATACATCATCATCTCAGGATATCCTTCCCAATCCTTGCATTCTTGTGTATCCTCAATAATGTTATCATCATCAATCCATCAATAAAATCAATCCACCCTAGCTTGGATTTAAAAAAAAATCCATAATAGATCACTGATATCATTACACATATCCATATCCAAATCATCAAAATCATGTGAAAAATACAAAACATTCAAAAAATCATGCAAAAATCTAATTTAAAAACATTCAAAACATATCAAAATCCAAAAATAGGTCAAAAAGTCATCAAAAATGTCAAAAACATGGTATTTGAACTACATCATAAAAATAGACTCATAACATTTCAAAAACATCAAAAACATCTAAATATTTGAAAAAAATCCACCCACCTCATTTCACTTCACCCATGATAATCAATCATCCATAATAAATCAATCATCACCTTCATCCTTTGGAAAAATAAATAGAAACAACCATAATAATCAACAAAAAAAAACTTGAAATGTAAAATCAAAATCGAAACAACAAACTTTACAATACAAAATAAAACTATTGATCATTTGCAAACATGTCAATCGACCTTATATCAACAACCTTTTAAACAAACTATCAACTTTCCACCATCCAATAGAATGTGCTAGGATGCATCCTTCCTACAATGGGTATTATCTTTGTCAAAACACTTTGGATATTTATCCTAAGCAAAACACATCCCCTAGGCTAGAGGTATAAAGAACATTGGCTTATTTTTTTACTTGATCTTTTCTTTTGATTTATCTTATTGCACTCATTCTAATGACCTCTCGATGATGTCTAATAAAAATTATTTAGAGAGAAATTAATGGGGCATTGATAATTATCTTGTGTATGTTGTTCTTGTTGGATATTCTACTAATATAACCTTGGTTATGCTTACATTTTTCAGTTTGTAGGGAGGATGTTTTGGATGTCTTGTTGACTATTACATTGTTAGGTTTTTCCTTTCTATGTTTTTTTCTGATATTTTTGAAATGTATGAAGCACATCCTAATAAGGTTTTGTGTGCCAGCCATGAACAAGGATACTCCTATTTTTTTGTTGGGTCAAAGTCCATCTAACTAGGTACAATGCCATCATGGTTTTCTATACCTTGATGCATCATATCTATGTGTGTGATAAAAAATAAGGAAAGTTATGCTCTTTACATCCCCAATCCCTGGATAAGAAATACATCATTATCATTCATCATCATATCTAATAAAGTCTTGACGACTAATAGCCTTGTTGGACTTCTACATCTTCTTGGAATCAAGTGTTTATCCCTCTCATTCTTCTATCCTCTTTCACACTAACATGCTATCATGACATGCATCATTCATGCATTCATAAAACACCAACATTCTCGTCATGCATACTCATAGATATCATTATAATAGGAAACATCATTCATCTCACATGCATTGCATTACCATTTAAGATGTTTAGAATAATATAGATTTTTTATTCTCAACATATTAATTCATCTCATTTGCACCATCATTATCATATAGATCTATTAGTCTAACCATCCATACATCCATCTTGAACCTCTTTGTCATGAGATCAACCCTAAAATCAAACTTTTTCACTCGATCTCTCGAGGAGTGCCAATGTACCAACATAATTTTGTTTGTTGGGGCAATAGTAAAGCATCTAATAAAGTAAGAAATTTTTTTAATTTTGATCTTTATAGTGTTATTTTTGAACCAACACAACTAGTACATTGCTTCAAAGAGGGGAAAATGTAGCTGCTCGAATTAACATATATATTTTTTTGTTAATCAAATTAACTAATTTATTTGAATAATTCACTAATATGCATCATATTTGATGAAATAAATCAATTTATTTAATTATCATAATGTCCTCTCATGTGTTTAGTAAACCAACTTAATTAAATCAAATGTTCAATCCCCTAATTCTTTCAAGTTAATTAATTTGAATTAGTTAACCCCTAACCATCATTATCTATCCTTTAGCTTTTGATTCAACCTAGGTCAAACAAAAACCCCTGACTAACCCACCCATTTGCACATTACAATAAATTCTTTTAATTAACTAATTATCTCATTTTCCCTCACAAAGGCATATTATAATGGAATATTCCTTCACTAACTCCATTTATTTAAAAAATTTACCCCAAAAAACTTCCCTCCAAAATATGTCAACCATATTCATTTGATGCCTCTTACACATGCACTAATCTCTCTTACACCTCTCAAATCCTCAACCACTTGCATTAGCTATGCACATTCTCCAAAATGTGCTCCACCTTCACCCATTGGATTTGTGACAAGTGTCACATTCTCATTGAATCTCCTTTAGTCCCACATTCCTCCCATCTCTCCATTCTTCAACCTTTCAACCTATAAATAGAAGCCACAATCATGCACAATCTCATCTAGAATCTTAGAATTTTCACTATATGAACTTTCATTTCAACATCTTCATCACATTTTTGTTCATTATAATTGGAAGCTTATCAAGGGGGTGGGAAAGGGCATCCTTTCCACATCGAAGGAGCACCACTCCCACTATGGGATAGGGTTTGACATGCTTCATATGCTCTCATTTAGTTGTTTTGGCTCCTTTTATCTTATTTGCATGTGACATGATCAAGTATTTCATAGGGATGTTTTATTTTCTTTATTTAGTTTGACTAACAATGTTAATGGTTTTTTTTTTTTTGAGCAAGTACAGAAGACCAT
>VDFB02252255.1:0-52484 GCA_007258455.2 Sequoia sempervirens
TTTGTTTTGATAGCTTATAAATTAGTGTTGGATGCTATTATTTATAGAATTTATTAATGCTTTTTTTCTCTAATCTTGTATGGTATTGTTTATTTCTTAAAATTTTATCCTTTCTAGTATATAAACAAATTGCTTTTGTTTGTAAATTATGATTTATTGACGTGAATTGAATAAGTTCATTGACTAATTATCGCTAATTATTGAATGTGCATATCATGTATATCATGTATGAGATCACTAAATTTGTAAAGTATAAATATTAAAATGTCCTATTAATTTCAACTTTAATTTCATATTTATATTTAATTTCACATTAATGTCCTATATTAATGTCTTGACTATGAACATAAAACACATAAATGTACATATGTAAATTAAAATTTCAAACAATAATAAAGTCCATAATTTATGTAAATATATTAAGTGTATGAAACTAATATATTAAGGGCATGAAATAAAGTCCATCAGAGTACAACCCATGAACTAAAGTCCAACTAAGTACTTGAGCCATGAAATGTAAATTCCAACATAGCACATGAGAAACCAAAAATATAGTCCATGAAATAGACAAATATAACCCATAAAATCATGTTTCTAGGTCATATATTGTCTATATAATCAAGAGATCTCTTCATGCCATGCGAACTATGCAGATGACCTGAAAACACTCTATACAAGAGACAAATGAAATCAAATGTAAGAAAATGAAAAATGATTTAATGAAAATTTAATTTCTAATTCATCATAAAATTAAATTACCATCATATCTGGGTCTGGATGCTTTGGTGCACCTGAAGCAACCTCTAAATTCTTTGAATCAATCTACATAAACAAGACAAAGAAAGTTGAAATTAGATGTACAAGTCTATAATTAAAAATGATTTAATTCAATTTAATTTATAATTTATCATATTTTAATTGTACCGTATTATGAGGTTGTGCACCCTCTTCTCCAGGACCTAGTTGTACATGCTCAACTACAAGATGTGTCTCATGTTATAAAAGAAATAGAATTTAAAACATGTATTAGCTCATATTATATATATATATATTCAATTTGAAATTTAAAGTTAAATTTATATTCATAATATTTAATTTATAATTGACTTTAAATATGATAAAAAAATTAAATTACCATTTGATCTAGAGCCTGCTCTTCATGTCCTCCTAGAGGTGTAACTATGTCTGGGTCAAGGCTGAAAGTTGCACTAACAAAGCCCTACAAGATCAAAATTAAAGCATGTATACTTGAATTAGGTTTATATATATATATATATATATTCAAGTTTGCACATTTTGTGTAGAAATATTTTTAAACAACCTAAAAATTAGAGGCCTCACGAGTAGCCGCAACATCTAATGTTTGTCCGATGCCCATTCTCATTGTGGTATCAACCTAGACATACATGTAGACATTTAACGCTTATAATATTTACAATTGTACATGCACATTTCATATATAGTGAATTCAAAATTCATAATTGTAACTATACTAATGTAAGTTAAACAATTTATAGTATAAATGTACCTGCCCTTGATCTACGACACCTGATAGTGGAGAAGTGCTCGACAATCGCTCGGGTGGAATCAATGTGGAAGTTGATTGACTCACCTAAACCAACATAAATATTTCAAACATATATGTGATTCAATTATAAATTTAAAACTCAAGTTTAAAATGATTTCATATATAATTTAAAAAATTGAAATCAAAATACCCCATAAGGGTTGCCGAGTAGGACTAGTGTCGATGTATGTACTCGTGGAATGGATGATTACCCCATTGTTAGTGATATTTGTACACTAAATAGTTTGATTGTTAAAATGTATTGTAAAATTTTCTTTGATATATACATTCATCAAAATTCTTATAAAATGAATGTGTAGATGCATATATATACCCATGTTGCAGTGTCCTCAGGGTGATGGTCTACTATAAGAAACTCTACAAATGAATTGATGCAACCAGATGAACCACCAGAATCTCCACATCCACTCGAACTAGGTGTGCCCTGATCAGGTCTATAACATACTTGGTGGAAACTAGTACATACATGTGGGACGGGCCTCAACACTCCTAGAGTGGTACTTAGACGAGCTCCATAAAACACTCCTCCATCATCATCGTCTCTATGCTCCCCACCCACTATCGTAGAAGCATGTTGATCAAGGTCTCCTACGAGTGTACTAAGGGAACCTAATGTCGAGACCACAACTTGATGATGCACATGTGCAGGAATGGGAGGACTAGGAGTAGTAACAAGGGGTTGTGCATGCATGGGGCGTTGGGGATCAACCCTTACCCCTAACCTCTATTGTGGCATGCCGCTACCAACACCCTGAAATGATTTAAAATCAAAATAATTGGGCTTTTTCCCCATAACAAACTCTACATACAATTTCCTCCAAAAATACAATGGGAACTCCCAATTAGTGTGTGGGGGACTATCAAAAACCATATACTATTGATCCCAAAAATTTGCTCTCATTTTTGGATGTATGCACCACATGATCATGGATATTCTAGATTTTTTGGGAGGAATGGGATATCGAGTAATGGGGTCAAGAAAGTAGGGGGCTAGGTGGGATTTCGTTATTTTAAGGTCTAAAATTTGTTTATAAGAGAGACCATTAGCATAAAATTGTCTCATCTATTCTCTGACTTGTCGATGCCTATCTAGATCATAATTAATGGTCCTGATGGCATCCACAAAGTTTTGCATCATAGATGCAAAACATCTCACATGTGGTGGAATCAATGCTTGACTATGCATAACATTGATTTGATTTTGTATGGATGCAACCTGATCATTTATGTGTGCTCGCAAGCGAGCCTCATCAAATGCAACAGGTGTTGGAGGTGGCATATTAGGTGGAGGGGGAGGTGGAGGTGGCTGTGGCTAAGGTGGTGGATTGATGATATCATCAATGTTAAAATCATCCATGATATGATATATAAGTGTGCACCTGCATTAAATTATACAAAATTAACATACAAACTTTAAAAATTACAAGAAATAGTTAAATTTGAAACACACATGCAAAATTGTTTAAATAGGATGTGCATACATATATTAAGATCATATAAAATTGAAGCACACATATACATTGATTGAACTTGAGCATGTGCATACCAAATTCAAATTTTAACATGTACATACATTTAAAATAAAAAATACGATGCATAATTTGCATGCATACATCATTCAACTAAACTATGTACATACATACAAATTTCAAAATTTAAGAACTATATGCAATTTTAATACATGTGTACATACTAAACAATAAACTTGAAACATTCACAAAAAGCTCATTTTATGTCTAACGCATATATATATTACAATTTTCCAATAGGAGAAATCATGATCTAGTAGATAGTTGTAAAATATATACTATTATAAATTCATAAATTCCACCAAATTCATAAATTCATGTTACTAAAAATATCCATCTAGAACCAAAATCATAAATTCACATCACTAAAAATGTCCATCTAGAACCAAAATCATAAATTCACATCACTAAAAATATCCATCCAACCAAATTTATAAATTCATCACACAAAATATCCATCGTTCACAAAATTCATAAATTCATAACTATTTAAGAGCATTGTCTTAATTTAGAAACTATTGTGGCTCTCTACTGCATCTCTTCATTTCTTTGTGTTTTCCTTTTCAGAATTGGAAGTTCTCCTCTCCTCTAGCCATTGTCGATGCTCATCTAAGATCCCATCCATAGCCCCAACATCATTAACAATGGTTTGCATCCTAGATGCAATCATCCTCACAGGTGGTGTGACACATTCTTCATTTTGAATAATGTTGATTTGATCTTAGATGGTTCTAACATTGGAATTGATTCGTGCTTGCAAACGAGCACCATTGATTTCAGGTGGTGGAGGTGGGGGGTTATGAGGTGGAGTGGGTGGAGGTGGAGGTGAAGGTGGTGGAGATGGATGGCGCGGAGGTGGATTGCAAATATTATTGAATCGATCCATGTGATCTCTAAGATATGAGTGAACCTGCATTAGATTTGTAATTTCAAAATGTAAGATACATGTTTAGGAAATACCCTTAAACCATTCAATATCAATGGCCTAATTGAATACAAATGATAAAATATGTAAGCCTCATTTATGTCTAAGGCATGTTACTTGAATGAAAATATAATTAACTATTAATATAGGACAATTATTGAATGCTATAGGGTTTACGGTTTAGATTTTAGGATTTAGGTTTTTAGGGTAACATGATGCCTTAAGGGGATCTATGTAGTAAGGTCCTAGTACAAAATGACATGGCTTTTAAGTGAATAAAATTTGGTGAAGATGCCCAAGACAACCAAATTTCATTAAGGTCTGAGGCAACTTCACCAAATTTTATTCACTTAAGCCATGTCATTTTGTCCTAGGAACTTACTAGACATAGATCCCCTTAAGCCATCCTATCACCCTAAACTGTAAATTGATCAACCTAGATCATGATTTATCTCATTCATATTATAATCTTGCACGGTCTTATTATTGTTAAATTTGGTTGACTTGGGCAACTTCACAAATTTTGAGAACTTATTTGATCCCCTTAAGAAATGTCATATTAGGACCCCTTAAGAAATTGATTTATGGTTTAGGGTGATAGGATGGCTTAAGGGGATCTATGTCTAGTGAGGTTCTAGGACAAAATGACATGGCTCAAGTGAATAAAATTTGGTGAAGTTTCCCAAGGCAACCAAATTTCATTAAGAGCCTAAGAAAAAATGATGGCTTTAAGGTTTAGGGTTTAGGGTAATAGGATAGCTTAAGGGGATCTATGTAGTAAGATCCTATGACAAAATTACATGGCTTAAGGGAATAAAATTTGGTGGAGTTGCCTAAGGCAACCAAATTTCATTTTAAGGTCCTAGGACAAAATGAATGCTTTAGTGTTTAGGGTTTAGATTTTAGAGTTCAGGGTTTAGGGTTTATAGAACTTAGGGTGAAGTTTTGGTGTCCCTTGGAATATAATGAACTTGCAAGTTAGTAAAGAACATTTTCTTGTGGAACATTTGATTGAGATAGCTCTTGTTTCAAGTGCCCAACCTAGATCATGAAATCTCATTCATATTATAATCTTGCATGATCTTATTATTGTTAAATTTGGTTGCCTTGGGCAACTTCACCAAATTTTGAGAACTTCTTTGATCCCCTTAAGAAATGTCATATTAGGACCCCTTAAGACATTGATTTACGATTTAGGGTGATAGGATGGCTTAAGGGGATCTATGTCTAGTGAGGTCCTAGGACAAAATGACATGGCTCAAGTGAATAAAATTTGGTGACATTTCCCAAGGCAACCAAATTTCATTAAGGGCCTAGGAAAAAATGATGTATTTAGGGTTTAGGGTTTAGAGTTTAGAGTTTAGAGTTTAGGGTTTAGGGTAATAGGATGGCTTAAGGGGATCCTTGTAGTAAGGTCCTACGACAAAATGACATGGCTTAAGGAAATAAAATTTGGTGGAGTAGCCTAAGGCAACCAAATTTAATTTTAAGGTCCTAGGACAAAGTGAATGCTTTAGTGTTAAGGGTTTAGATTTTAGAGTTCAGGGTTTAGGGTTTAGCGAACTTAGGGTGAAGTTTGGGTGACCCTTGGAATAATGGACTTGCAAGTTAGTGCCTAGTTTATGAATATTTTTGATTTTATGAGTAGATTGACTATTTTCATAATAGAAACACATAATTATGCATTATTAAGATTGAGTTTGATGTATATTTTAACTAGATATTTTTTTAATTGAATATAATATTATTTTATTTAACATTTTTTTCATTAATATTTCCCACTTAAATGAATTTTATGATATAAAATGTATAATATAAAATTAGTTAATGTTTGGAATTGAAAGAACCTAAAAGAAAGAAAAGAAAAATATTTAGATTATTTTAGTGTCTAGGTAACTAGTGCAAAAATTGAGATTTTAGACTAAACTAGAAGCCTAATTAACAAGTAATTGACTAGAATGAGGGTTAAGATTGTCAAAAGACAATAGACAACACATGCAAACAAGAAATGGAAACAAGGCATGACTAAGAGAGATAAAAACATAAAATAGAAATGAATGTTGAATACTATCTAATTAAGTGACAATTGGAAATTGATTGTACACTTGGATTTACAAATTTGCTAACTAAATTTGCAAATAAACATTGATAAAATGTATGAATTGTAACTATTATTTAACATATTGTTTTATAATCTAATTATAATTTAACATTGAAACTAAAGTTTAGCATATCGTTTTCTCCATACAATGCAAATGAAATTTAAAACATTTAAGCAATGTAAATGAATTTTCTTGAGCTCAAAATTAGGATTTTCAAAATCAAAATGATTTGTTCAATTTCAATTTAGGGTTTTAGCAAATTTTTTTGTTTCAATTCAATTTAGGGTTTCAATTTCTAAGCAATTAGGGTTTTTAATGCAATTTTTTCGTTTCATTTCAAACTAGGGTTTTCAAATTCATTTTTTGTTTGATTTGAATTGAGGGGTTTCAAAAAGCTTGATTAGGGTTTCTAAATGCATTTTTTTTATTTCATTTCAATTTCTAGGGTTTTGAAATGTAATTTTTTTGTTTCGTTTCAATTAGGGTTTTCAAATACAATTTTTTTTGGTTTGATCGAACAATTTAGGTTTCAAAAGCTAAATTTTGTTTCTAAAATACAATTCAAGGTTCATTTTTTCATTTCTATTCAATATCTTTAGGTTTCATTAAAAAATTTCATCTATTTCTACAATTCCTCATTTCTACTATAACAAGAAATAAAATGCTTAAAACGTCAAATAAATTAAAAAAAACATGTTAAAATCAATTAATTAATTGACAATTTCAATAAAAAAATAAAAAAATGCAAAAAATGGGGGTGGACGGGTACCTAGAGGTTTTTTTTAGTGGTCGATGCCACTCACAACTCAGGATCCCGTGCTCTGCTAAAATGCAAGTTTGTTCATTTTTTTTTTTTAAAACCATTACAAAATAGGATCCCGATTATTACAAAATGAGATTATTATAAATCGGGATCCTGTTTTGTACTAATTGGGATCTCGTCCCTTGTCCATCGGTTCAGGACTCTTTAACAAACAGGATCCCAATTTTTAAAAAGTGGGATCCCATTTTACATTTAGGCTCGGGATCCCGAAGCTAAATGGGATCCCGATTTTTAAAAATCAGGATCTCGTTTATAAAAATCGGGATCTCATTTTTGCAATGCCAACTTCATTTTTTTGGCTAAGGAAAAAATTTCCATGTTTCATGGACTCAAATTTGTGCACTTACCCATATACCTAATAAAAAGGTGGCACCACAAACTTCTACACCACCCCAAAAATTGAAGGAATACAAAGATACATAGAATGGCTAAACAAAGAAACTACATTACCAAAGAGAAGATGTTACCTAACACAACATGAAGGTGAAAAATACAAAAATAGACATAGAAGTGAACCAAGGTGAAAGGGAATTATAATCTCCAATAGAAGCTAAAAAAAAAGTATTAAAACCAACTAGTCAAGCTAAGATAAGAGAACATTATCACTGAAGGGGATCCCAAACTTGCAAAAATAGGGGACTATTGGGATGATAAATTAGTGGTATAAGTTGTAGATATTTTATCATAATTTGAAAAAATATTCCCTAGGGGATAAAGGCAGAAGTAGGATTTATGAAGATTCAATTGAAAGAGGGAGCTCAACTAGTATGAAAGAGCCATATAATCTAAATCCAAACATGAAGAAAGTTAAAATAAAGGTAGAAAAAATGCTTGAAGTAGGGATAATTAAACCAATAGAAGATGCAAAATGGATCAGCCCTATGGTCATATAAAATAAGAAAACAAGCGAAATAATATTTTTTGTTGACTTTAGGGAACTTAACAAAGCTTGCATTTATGACCCTTTCCATACACCATTCACCAAGGAAATACTGGAATCGGTGGTAGGAAGAGAAATCTACTCCTTCATTAATGGACCTTCTCTAGCTATCACCAAGTAAAGATAAGTGAAGAGGATCAACTAAAAACCACATTTACCACAAAATGGGGCTCTTACCTGTATATAGTAATGCCCTTTGGCTTAAAGAATGCACTTGTGATATTCAATAGGATAATGATAAATGGCTTTTTTATTTCACACATGATTTTTTGGAAGTATACTTAGATAACTAGAAAGTGTACATGGTTTGGTAAAACACCATGTACCAGTACTTTGAATGGTGCTAAATAATATCAAAGTATGCATATTGCATTTAAAAAAAAAAAAATGCATGTTTACGGTACCCTATGGGACAATATTAGGATACATCGTATGCAAAGAAGGATTGATGGTAGACCCTATGACTTTACCACCCCCTAAAACAACTATGGAAGTCAAAAAATTCTTATGATATACCAGATACCACCACAAATTTATAAAATGCTATGTCAGGAATCATAATAGCTACACCATTAGAGGAACTACTGAAAAAGAAAACCAGTAAAAGTATTGAATTACTGAAGAATGTCAACTAGCATTTGAAACATTGAAAAACAAAATTGTGGAGGCACCTATACTAATCTTCCTGGAATGTAATTCATCATTTCCTCTTGTCAATAGGTGAACAAGATTGCATGATCCTCAAAATGATCCTGAATTAGTTTCCCTATCGAATCGAATGACATACTAGATGCAATAAATGTTGGATGTTGGATGTTGTTGTGTTGTTGATAGGTGGTTGTCATTGATGTCATTACTATTAGCATTAGTGCATTTGAAGTTGTATATGTCGAGGATATTGAGACAATTGTAACAAATGAGTTGCAAGTTGTCAGTGGTGAAGTGATGTTCTATTTGTTAGTGAGTTCCGTACGTTGTTGATTAAAGGTTGTGGACTAAAGGGTTTGTTGTTGAGTGTATCTAGTTTATTCACTTTGAGTTTCAGAGATCCACATGAAGATTTGCATTCTAACAATTTTTATGTTGCCTTAGTTGGTGTTTCTGATTGAAGATTATGTGATTCCAGTTAGTTCAGTTGTTGTGGATGCTTCTCTGGTGATTCATGATGCTTGTGGATGTTTCTAGACTGTTCTCTATTTGTGTTGCACATCGATGTTGATCATTGTGCTCATGATCCAAGATTTTCTCTTGTGCGTTCATGTTTTTCATGTTCTTGGTCGATAGGGTGTTGAAGCGTGTTGTGGATCTTTGAGGAGAAATTAATTGAAGTGTTTTGGTGTTGGAAACTTTGATTTGGGTCTTCACTATGTTGTGGCTGACCTTGGTTGATTTGCATTGAAAATTATTCTAATATTTTGGGCCGACAGTTTGTATTCATTTTATTATTTCTTTGTGGTTGACTTGTAGAGAATGTAATTTCATGTTGTGGATATATAAGAGCAGTTTTTTATTCAAATTAAAGTGTGCAAGGGTGTGCTTTTTCGTACATGTGTGCGAATATTGTTCAAATCATTCAAAGGCAAAGTAGAGTGTGAAGAAAAGTGAAGAAGATTGAAGAAGTGTTCATGTGCTTAACCAGAACTGTAATTTTAGCAAATGCTATTGTCTTAGTTCAAAATCCAGATGATTGTAATCTGAATCTTTCTGTAAGACAGTGTGTCTTCCTTTGTAATTGAGCAGTGAGCTCTAGGTAGTGTGCCTAAATGCATGTGCATTCCCAATTTATTCTTCTTATACTTTTAACAGGGTATAATCTTGTGGACTTACCTCCATCGTGGTTTTTCCCCTAATAGGGTTTCCATGTAAAAAAAATCTTGTTGTTAATTGTGTTTCTGATGTGTTATTGATTCATGCTTTCATTGATATTGATCAGATCTAAGAACAAGGATTAATAAGTTTGAAATTCAGTGACAACTGATTCACCCCCCCTCTCAGTTGTCTGCCCTTGTGTTGCCAACACTAAAGAGACATGCTTCTATAATAAATGATCATTGTTGTCATGTTTCTTTAATGGTCCTTGGGGCTTACAACCAATTTCAACTTTGCTTCTTTTTTATAATGGCCATGCGAAATACATGCCTTCTTGTAATGATGATAGGTTGAATATCCACAACCCTTCCATCCTTATCATTAGGTGAGAAAATGTTGATTGTCTATATATTCTCTCCCACCATGTTTTCCTAAACCATATTGGCACATATGTTGTAAAATTTGAACGATGGCCAAATACTTATAACCATATACTTAATTTCATCTCAGGTAGTGTTGATTTTGACAAGCTCTCCTCATTTGCATTTTGCAAGTTCCTAACAGATAATATGGTTGATCATGATATTAGTGCCTAAGAGTTTTGTTTACAGTATGCAACAAATTGTTTGCATTTTTGAATGTTAACAGAAATAAATTACATTGTGTGACTCCCTATTCGACGTTGAGAATGTCACAATTTCAACATTTATTGATGCATACATGGCTTGACCATTTTCATTGGTATTGTTGACACTAATTGAAGGTGTGCATTATTAAAAATTGAATTCTTTTTGGTGTCTTGAACAAACAATAAGAGGAGGAAGTGTGCAATTCCAACAATTGTTCATATCACACCTTGCTTCACAACAAACCATTCTTGCCAAATAATTAGATGCTTTTGGGTATTTTTGCTAGAGTTGGCTACTATTATATAACATTCAACATCAATGCCACTTACATTGGGTCATCTAGGGGTTATATTGTGAAGCATTGAGAGAGAGTAATTGGCATGTTGATCAAACACCTATATATTTTTCTACCACTTCTAGTGATGAACTCCTTTTTGATTAACCAGACGCATTTAATATAAATGAGGTTGAAAAATGACAAATCCTATATCTACTTTTCCTCCATGTTTCTATTAATTTTGATGAATTTGACATGTTTGGAGGGCATGGCTTTAACAAGAATTGCACTTGGAGTGTTTATACCATCCACCCTTTCAAGTGTTAGTAGTTGTTTTCATAAACACTTTTCGATCAACACATCAACATGCAATTGGGTAAATATGGGCCTTGACCTGGTCAATCTATCAGTTGGATAATTCACTAAATTTCACATTATTGTATCCTGTTTTGCAAGCATGGGATTGAAACTCCCGTTTGAATGATCAACAATGTATTCTAGCCCCTCTGTACAATAGAATCCATTGCCAAAAAAGGAAGTTTATATGTTTCTTTAAAATTATCTACTTAAGTAAGAAATGCACTCATTGTGAATATCTATATGCATGCTCACTGCACATTAAGTGTGATTCTAAGTATAATTTTATCCAATTCCTCATATGTTTTCCAACAATTTTTATCTTAACTTGAAATTACCCCCTTTCTCTATTCCTCAATAAATTTTTACTTCACCTTTGAATTGATGTGCTAAAGTAATTTAAAAATAATTCTATATATTAATTTATATAAATAAACATCCCTCAATAGAACTCAATTATTTCCTACCAGAACACCTCCAAATGCAATTAATAAAATATTGTCTCTAAGCCCTAATTCAATTTATAAAAATTTCTTCAAAATT
Organism: Sequoia sempervirens; assembly: GCA_007258455.2. NCBI lineage: Eukaryota > Viridiplantae > Streptophyta > Pinopsida > Cupressales > Cupressaceae > Sequoia > Sequoia sempervirens. The sequence goes on from VDFB02252255.1 coordinate 11,523, forward strand.
AAAATATACTCACTCTTAATTAAAGTTTTTAATTGACAGGACTTACAAAACTAATGACACTTTTCAAAAATAAACTAGCAATCGCACCTTGGTGTGCAATGGGTACTTTGAATTGTTGTGCAATGGAATCACTCTCGTAATGATGCATTAGTAAGAACTTGTGAGTTATAGGTGTTTTTTATTTTTTTATTTTCTAGTTTATGTGACCTACCATTGTAAAAATACGAACTTGAGAGGAATTTTAAAATATCATGTATTGCTAGCAGTGTTTGTTACAACCTAGGAATCAACTTAGTGTCCTCTTTCATACGCGGTAAATATTTTCCTTCTAGAGGCACGAATAATACAACATAGACTAATATATGACCCAATAATTGTTTCAATTTATCTCTCTCCCATCCCCTCTCTCTCATGTTCTTTATCTTTTCTTTTCCTTTCTTTCTCCTCCTCTCTCTCTCTCTCTCTCTCTCTCTCTCTCGATATCTATATTTTTTAATGTCTTTGTGATGGTGTGGAGCCTGATCAGTCTCCAAGTGGGAGATTGTTGATATGTGGCGACTGATCATGCTATACTGTATAGCCCATGGTATACTGTACACCCCAACATGTATCCTTGTCGGGGTCCGAGGTCAGGCCGGGCCTTGGGTGGGGGTTCGAGGGCAGCAGCCCCTGAGAAAAATTTTTCTCCTACTTTTTTCGCGTTATCACCGAAAAAGGGAAAAATCAACGAAAAAAGGAAAAAAACCCATTTTTGTAAAACCCTAATCTGGAAGCTTCTAAGCTTGTTCAAAAGGGGTTCGATGGGGGTTACAGTATGAGAAAAAAAAAAACGCGATTATTCGCAAGATTGTAATAGGTTTTTGCACTAGATAATAAAAGTATTGGATGGTTGCGGTTTGGTGGATGTAGCCCGGATTGGGTGAACCACGTTAAATTCTTTGTGTTATGATTTATTCTGTGTGTTTTAGTTTCTCTGTTTATTAAATTAAAGTTGCATTTAATTGTTAGATATCTACCATCTCTAACCCTAACAAGTGGTATCAGAGCGGGTTGTGTTTTTTATTATCATTTGTAGGAAGGTCTCACGACTGAGTGGGAGTCTCACAGTTGAGTGGGAGAAATGGAAGACGAGGGTAAGAAGGTTGAGAAGTTTAATGGGCAGAACTATCAGTTATGGAAGATGCAGATGGAGGACTATCTCTATCGGAAGGATTTATGGCGGCCATTGGAAGGGAAAACCAAGAAACCCCAAGCAATGTCTAATGAGGACTGGGATATTTTGGATAGAAAGGCTCTTGGCAGTATTCGTTTATGCCTGGCACAATCGATGGAATTCAATATTACAACAACAAAGACAACTAAAGAGTTGATGGAAACCCTGGCGAAGTTATATGAAAAGCCTTCCGCTTCGAATAAGGTATTTCTTATGAAGCGTTTATTTAATATGAAAATGGTAGAAGGTGGGTCAGTTACTGATCATTTAAATGAGTTTAATACAGTCACTAGTCAATTAACTTCTGTAAAAGTACACTTTGATGAAGAAGTTAAGGCTCTTTTGATTCTATGTTCTTTGCCTGAAAGTTGGAATAGCTTGGTAATGGCTGTTAGCAATTCTGTTTCTAGTTCAAATACATTGAAATTTGATGATGTTGTTGGTGTTATTTTGAGCGAGGAAATTCGTAGGAAAAGCTCAAGTGGAACATCCACATCAGCAGTGTTTTGAATGCAGAAAGCAGGGGCAGAACAAAGGAGAGAGGAAACAATTCTGGAAATCGTGGGAAGCCACAAGGAAAATCAAAGGACAAAAGGTCCCAATCTAGAGACAAGAGGGATTGTTGGTACTGTGGTAAGCCGGGTCATTTGAAGAAAGATTGTTGGTCTCGAAAAATAAAGATGGAGACAAAAAGGAAGGAAGTAAAGAGGCAAATGTGGTAAGTAATAAATCTTATGAGGATGCTTTGATTCTTTCCCTTGATAATGTTGATGATTCTTGGGTGTTAGATTCAGGGGCTTCATTTCATGCTACCCCCCAAAGAAGTTATTTTCTTGATTATGTCCAAGGGGATTTTGGGCTGGTTTATTTAGGAGATAACAAACCCTGTCAGATTGTTGGAAAGGGAAGAATCAAGATTAAGTTGCAAAATGGGAATTATTGGCTACTACGTGAGGTAAGGCATGTTCCAAAGTTAAGCAAAAATTTAATTTCAGCAGGGCAACTAGATGATGAAGGTTGTGTTGTTACATTTAGTGATAAAAATTGGAAGGTCACAAAGGGTGTCTTAGTGGTAGAAAAAGGTGTGAAAGTAGGCACCTTATATCTTTGTACAGGTCATACTATTCCTTCTACTTTAATTGTTACAGAAAAAGGTCAATGTTCAGGAACAGTTGTTGCAGTTCAGCAGGTAGAAGATCATATAGTTGTTGTGGACTTTGAATCAGCACTATGGCATAATAGACTTGGGCATATGAGTGCAAAAGGTATGAAAGTACTTCATTCAAATAATGTTTTACTCGGTCTAAAATGTGTTAATATGGATTTCTATGAAAGTTGTGTGTATGGAAAACAAAAGAGAGTAAGTTTTCTCAAGGATGGGAAGCAAAAAAAAGATGAGAAATTGGAGATTGTGCATACAGATGTATGGGGACCAGCTCAGGTATCTTCTCTCGATGGCTCTCTGTATTATGTTACATTCATTGATGATGCAACTAGGAAGGTATGGATTTATTTCCTTAGGCAGAAATCTGATGTATTTGAAACTTTTAAAAAATGGAGAAGCTTGGTTGAGAATGAGACTGTAAAAGATAAAATGTCTCAGATCCGGATAATGGTGGTGAGTATTGCAGCAAAGAGTTTGAAGATTATTGTTCCTCTAATGGTATTCATGAGGCGTAAAAAGCCCAAGGACTCCACAAGAAAATGGAGTACGAAAGTGCATGAATAGAACAATAATGGAGCGCGCGGACTCATGAGATTGCATGCCAGGGTTGCCTTTAAAAATGTGGGCAGAGGTTGTAAACACCGCTGTTTATTTAATCAATAGAGGTCCCTCTAATCCTTTGGGTTGTGGTATTCCAGAGGAAGCATGGAAGGGTAAGAAGGTGAGTTATTCTTTTCTCAAAACCTTTGGTTGTGAAGCATTTGCACATGTAGATTCTGAAAATAGAACCAAGCTTGATGCAAAATCAAAGAAATGTATATTTGTTGGATATGGAATTGATGAATTTGGTTATAGACTTTGGGGTTTTGAAAATCAGAAAATTGTGAGAAGCAGGGATGTCATATTCAATGAGAAAGTGTTGTACAAAGATTTGTTGCTGCAACATGAGAAGAAAGAAAATGATTATGTAGTGTTGGATGATATTCCAAATAATGATGTTTCAGTGGTTCCTCATGCTAGGTAACAACAACAACAAAAAATACCACAAACTCCTGTTAGACGTTCTTCAAGGATAAGTAGACCTCTAGAAAGATTCTCTTCCTCTTTGTATACTATTTTGTTAACTGATGCTGGTGAACCAGAATATTATGATGAAGCTATGCAGGTGGATACCAAGGTTCAGTGGGAGCATGGAATGGAAGAAGAAATGGACTCCTTGCTAAAAAATTAGACTTGGGAATTATGCAAGTTTCCTACAGGTAAAAAGGATTTACCAAACAAATGGATTTATAGGCTCAAAGAGGAGGATGGAGGTAAGAAAAGATTTAAAGCCAGATTAGTTGTAAAGGGATTTGTACAAAAAAACGGTATTGATTTTGATGAGATTTTTTTTCTCCAATTGTTAAAATGACTTCTATTCGTATTGTTTTAAGTATTATGGCTGCTAAAGATTTGTATTTAGAATAGCTTGATGTTAAAACAACCTTTCTCCATGGTGATTTGGAAGAGGAAATATATATGGAACAGCCATAAGGATTTGAGGTCAAAGGTAAGGAGAAACTAGTGTGTAGATTGAAGAAAAGTTTATATGGCTTGAAGCAAGCACCTCGGCAATGGTATTTGAAATTTGACAGTTTTATTGCTGAGCAAGGCTACACGACAGTGTAATTCTGACCATTGTGTTTATTTTAAGAGGTTGGATAATGACAGCCTACATTATTTTATGTTTATATGTTGATGACATGCTTGAAGTTGGGTCTAACATGGATCACATAAGTGAGCTAAAACAACAGTTAGCAAAATATTTTTGCTATGAAGGATTTGGGGCAACAAAGCAAATCCTTGGTATGAAAATTTGTAGAGATAAGAAAAACAGAAAATTGTTTTTATCTCAGGCTAATTATGTTGAAAAGGTGTTGCAGAGATTTCATATGGAGAATACAAAAGTTGTCAGCACACCTTTGCCTAGTCATGTTAAATTGACTAAGGATATGTGTCCAAAGACACAAGAGGAGGAAGAAAAAATGTCCAAGGTACCATATGCTTTAGTTGTAGGCAGTTTAATGTATGCCATGGTATGCACGAGACCGGATATTGCACATGCCGTAGGAGTTGTTAGCAGGTATTTGAGTCATCCTGGAGTTGAGCATTGGAATGCGGTAAAATGGATTCTCAGGTACTTGAGAGGTACATCCAATAAATGTTTATGTTTTGGGGGCTCTACTACTAATTTAAAAGGCTATGTTGACTCAGATTTGGCAGGGGATATAGATACCAGGTGGAGTACCATAGGTTATGTAATTACAGTTGGTGGGACAGCAGTGAGTTGGATTTCTCGATTGCAAAAGGTGGTTGCTTTATCCACCACAGAGGCAGAGTATGTTGCTACAAAAGAGGCAGCAAAGGAGATGATATGGCTGCAACTTTTCATGGATGAGTTGGGAAAACAACAGGCTAGAAATTACTTGTTTATAGACAGCCAGAGTGCTATACATCTTGCAAAGAATTTTTCCTTGCATTCTAAAACAAAGCACATACAGTTGAGATATCATTTCATTCGGTCAGTGTTGGAGGATGGACAAGTCAAGCTAGACAAGATACATACAGATGTTAATCCAGCAAATATGTTTACGAAGGAGGTGACAAGGGAGAAGCTAAGCTCCTCTTCAACTTCAATTGGTCTTCAAGGTTGAATTCAAGTATAACAGAGCAGCAAGGTCCAAGGTACTTATTTCCAGTGGGAGTTGTAATTGCAGTAGTGTTATCCAGGATCAGTCTCCAAGTGGGAGGTTGTGATGGTGCGGAGCCTGATCAATCTCCAAGTGGGAGATTGTTGGTATGTGGCGACTGATCATGCTATATTGTATAGCCCATGGTATACTGTACACCCCAACATGTATCCTTGCTGGGGTCTGGGGCCAGGCCGGGCCTTGGGTGGGGGTTCGGGGGCGGTAGCCCTTGAGAAAAAATTTTCTCCTACTTTTTTGTGTTATCGAAAAAGGGAAAAATCAACGGGAAAAAAAAACCCATTTTTGTAAAACCCTAACTGAAGCTTCTAAGCTTGGGGGTTATGGGGGTTAGTATGAGAAAAAAAAACGCGATTATTCGCAAGATTGTAATAGGTTTTTGCACTGGATAATAAAAGTATTGGATAGCTTCGGTTTGGTGGATGTAGCCCGGATTGGGTGAACCATGTTAAATTCTCTATGTTATGATTTATTCTGTGTGTTTTAGTTTCTTTGTTTATTAAATTAAATCTGCATTTAATTGTTAGATATCTGTCATCTCTAACCCTAACAGTCTTCCCTTTTATTTATTATATCTAATACAATTATTAAATATAAATATAATATAGATTTTAAACAAATACATAAATATTAAATATATAACATAGTTAATATAAATGTTGCAACCTATCATGGTCTAAAGTTGGCACAAGATAAAGGCTATAAGAAAGTATGGCTTGAGGGGGATTCTCTCAATATCATCAATAATTTGAAGAATTGTGTTGCCCCTTCATGGACTATTGAATCTTTGATTAGGGACTCTATTGATATTCTTAAATCTTTTGATGACTATTACATTTCTCATATTTTGAGAGAGGGCAACAGATTAGTTGATGTCTTCGCTAATCTTGGAGTTAGAGGTGTTAGGGAATAGGGTGTGAATGACCCCCTCCCTATAGAGGCAATAAAAATTATTAATCATGATTGCCAAATTTAAATTGTTTGATGATTTATTATGGCTTGGGGCATACATGACTATCTTCACGTGGCCGGTGATTATGTGGAGGGATAGTAAGCCAGATTTGAAATGAGCTAATGGTATAGTGGCTAATATTCGTAGGGAACGAGACTCAAGGATCATTATTTTCTCCTGCCTTAATTCCATTTTCACACGGATTCTAGGCATTCTTTGTATTGCCTTCTCGAGGTTTCTCTTCATTGCATTCAGAGCTCTCAAGCTTATTGACTTTGCAAATTATGTAGACATGGGAGGTGATAGGAACCGTGCAAAGCCCTTCTCTTGTGAAGCTGTCAAGAAGAAGTCAGAGGTTTGGCAAGTGTTAGAGAAAGGTGGGTTGACTCCATACTTGGAGACTGCATGGTAACAACCCGCAGACAATGACATTGTTTGTAAAAGCATGGAACAATAGGGTGTTGAAGTTGGGTAGAACAGAGTTTGATGTAAATGAAAATTTTATAGCCAATATCACTGGGTTGCCTATAGATGGAATGAATTTTTTTAGAGACAAGAAGGAATCACAGACTGCCATGAATTTTTTTTTCAAAGGGGATGAAGCTAAAGACCCAAAGACAATGAAGCATGGGGGTTACCAGAGGAGCTCTCTCAAGGCGTTGTGGGGAGATGTGGCCGAGGAACTCATGCGATATATCACCTTGGAAGGATGCTTCTCTGTAGTAAATGCTTACCACTTCCTTATGCTTAATCATTTCTGCCACAAAAAAATGAATTTCCTTTCCTTATTATCTCCCGACGTCACTAGATTCTGGTCTCAAGGACCATAAGAGAAACCCCAAAAATCCAGTTTTGCATGTGGGGCTTATCCTTTTAATTTTTGAGTATGCTAAATATTTTGAGGTAGCTAAGTCAATTGCTACCCCTAAGGGTAAGCAGTTAAAACTGGTGGAGGAGTATGATATAGTCTCTAAAGAGGAGTCAGTTAGTAAAAAAAGGAAGAAGAGGAAACTTTTCTTGGAAAAGGAGTTAGAATTTGAGGAGGATATGGACTATGTCCTGGACTCTCTTGCTTTCATGGAGGTGGCTCCACAACCCCCTGTGGTAGGGAAGTCTAAGAAAGGGGTGTCGAGCCCTAATAAGGGTTATGAGACTTGCAGTGACGAGGTGGCTGCTAATTTTCTAAGTACTTGCTTGAAGGAGAAGAATGAATTGTATGGTGAGGTGTCATCACCACCCCCTATGAAAAAGCAGAAGGAGCTTGAGGTGGGAAGTAAGAAGAAACTAGTTTTAAGGTCTGCAAGTCATGTGTTGGAAAGGAACTCTCCCCTCAAGATCACGGGCAGGCAGGGTGATGATGATTCCTCGGTTGTGAACCTGGATATATAGAAGAAAGGAAAGGCTATGGTTGAAGGCAGACATGATGTTGTGGACCTAGATTGACAGAAGAAAAGAAAGATTGTGGTTGAGGAGATTGTACATTCCATTCGTAAAATCAAAATACTGATTGCTACTGGGAAGGGTAAGGACATCTCTTCCAATCAGGACAAGGTGAGCTCCTCTCAGGAGGATGATGTTGTGGGTAAGGTGGTTTTCAACTTTGATAGGGAAGATATTTATGATGTTCTAGGAACTGCTAGAGAGGGTTCCATTGTTTTATTCAAATTGTTCAAATGGGTGTTCCATGAACTTAATATGACAAATGTTAAAGTACAGGGTGCTATAAGTAAAGCTTATGCGTCTTTAGTTCAGAACTAGATTGATGAACTATTTAACTCCTTGAATATTGTGGTGGAGGAAACTCTTAAGATGAAGCAAAATATGGAAGGTAGAATTCTCACCCTAGAGGATCAACTGGGGAGAATTTTTTCTAGCATGGTCAAGGGTGGGGAGGGGACTAAATCTGTGGTTAATTTTGAGTCTATTGGTATTACCTCTCCTTTTTTTAGTGCTAAGAATCGCAAGGAAATTATTTATTTTGAAGAGATTGGTGTTGATGGCAAGCTGATGGAGGAAGAGGTTTTTGTTGATAAGGGTGGGGATAAGAATAATGTTTTGATTAATGAGGTGAATACAGATGGGCCTGGGGATAGATCAAGAAACAAGACAGAGGCTCAGGCTAAGGCTCCTGGCAAAGAATTGTTTGATGTCTTGCATGATGGTTAGAAGGTTGTGTGGAGCGATGTGGAGGCTACTGATATCCTGAAGAACATGTAGTGTTGTTGTTTGGGGTCCTCCTTTTCGGCTGATGTTTTGTTGTTGGTTCGTTGCGTATGGACTAATATATACTTTATGTAGTTTTCTTTAGTTTTAGTTGCTCTCTTTTGTAAAGAGTTCTGGGCCCCTTCAAAACCCGTTTTTTACCTCTAATAAAAAACATAGTTAATATAAATCTATAATTTTATTTTGTAATATATTTTTTAAATATATGTAATAACTTATATTACGTTAAATTAAACTATAGTATATCTCCCCCCCGCCCCTCATTTGGTCACTGGCAAGCCATCCCAGGGTGGACATGAGGTGGTGGTTGGGTCGGACACGGTGCTCGTGGAAGTGGCATTGCCATGTCACCCCAAGTCTTTCTCAAATAGCCGAAGGGAGGAGATGGGATTATTTTAAGTTTGTCGCTCTTGAAAATAGTGGAAACCTTGGTGCATGACAGGGGGAATGTATGGCATAGTATTCAAAGCGCCATTAGCGTGACACATAGGGCACGACAATCATAGAGATGAAAGCTGAAGGGCCGAGTGGCAACTCACTCCACACGAAGTGATAGTTGTATGTAGTCGGAAGGACGAAGGCCATAGAATATCTTCATGGAAAGGACGATATGCTCGCTCTGCCATTATTTAGACTTGTGTGCGGATGCCCGACTGAACATCTCATGGGTTTATTAAATGAACTGATGAAGTCATTTCAAAGTATGGTCTTTGAAATCTGGTATTGTCTTTTGTCTCTGTGCAGGGAACGACTGTTAAAAGCTTTGCAAATGGCGAGGACGACGAAGTCAAAATTCATCATCCATATTTCGGCGGAAAGATTGGAAAGTTTTGGTGTCGACACACCAGTCTCTTTGGTGGCCACGGAGAGGCAGATAGCCTTTTGGGAAGTTACGGATCAGAGGTTAAAGTGAATTCTGCTCGAGGATGATCTAGTGTCAATAGTTGCTATCAAAATGGTCCTAGGCAAAGAACACTTGGAAAGAAAGGAATTTTCCAGAGATAACGCTCATATCTCCTCTTGGTTTCTGGCAGTGCTTTTGGACTTGGACACCCCGAAGGCGGAGGCTAAGGAGATGATGGTGCGTCTGTTTCATGATGACTTGCTTGGAGGTCTTGAGAAGACATTAAAGGCGGCCTTCATAGGCAAAGGTATTTTGCGCCCTGCAGACTTGGCTCTCCTATGGGAAACGAATGATGTTGTTAAAGTCTTCCCCTTCATCTTAGACATCAAAGGGCCTGCACTGTCGAGGCACATAAAGTTAGCATATGTGGCTGTGGATTTCTTGAAGAGAAAGCTGAAGCTTGTGCCGGAGGATGGGCTGGAGTGGTTAGAAGGTTTCATAAGGTTTGCAGAAATAAACGGTTTCATGTGAGGCTCGGCCTCTCTGGTTGAAGTTTTTTCAAGTTTTAATATCTATTAGCTTGTCAAATTTTGGTTGGACTTTTAGTATTAGTGGCTCGTAAATTTCGTTATAAGCTGGATGAGGCTTAGCCTCCGACCTAATTATTTTGTATCAATGCTTTTAGTGGTTCGTTCTTTGATGCTTGCAATGGGACTGTAAATGTTGAAATGATGAAATTTTGTCCCGGGTGGGAATGTTTTTTGTTCGGCTTTGAGTCCAGGATGGACCTTTTATCCCTGCTTAGCAGATGCTTGTATACTTCTATAAAATCAATATAAAAACTACCTTGGGTATCAAAAAAAAATTAAACTATAGTATATAATAATAAATAAATATACTTACTTTAAATAATAAATTTAGCTTCAAAATTTAATTTGAACCTTAGTGGATGGTATAATCAAGGAACATACCATTTTCATAAATTGTGCTCAATCACTTGAGCTACAACCTTTGCCTTCTTTATTATTTTATTTCTATTAGCTTACGTTTTCTAAATTGACCTCTCTTTTATCATGCCTTCCCTCATCTCTTAATTTTCATTGCTTTTTTTTAATTTTTCTATTAGGTTCCATTTTCTATATGGAGCCCTCTTTTATCATGCCTTCCCTCGTCTGCTATTTCTCATTGCTTTTTTTTTTGTATTCTATTAGCTTCCATTTTCTACATCAAGCCCTATTTTATCATGCCTTCCCTCATCTCCTATTTTTCATTGTTGTTTTTTTGTTTTCTATTAGCTTCAATTTCTACATGGAACCCTCTTATTTCACACCTTCCCTCGTCTCCTTATAACTATAATAATATAATATAAAAAATATATATATTATAAATAACTATAATAACTATAATATATTACTAATAAGTACTTTATTATAGTCAATAATATATTTGTTTGAATAAAAAAAATTTATTTATTTTATCTTATAATATATAATAATTAATATATATTATATTATATAATTAAATAACATAAACAAAAATGAAAGATATATTATAATAAAATGTATCATATGATTTTTTTATTTAATATATAATAACCATAATATATATTACAATTTTTAGTAATATTATTATATTTAAGTTATGTAGATAATGTAGTACCCCTCCTCTTTCTAGTTGGATTTATTATTTTTCTATGCGTTCATTTGCTACTTGTGGCTATGATGGTACTGTTATTGTGTGAGTTGGATAGTTAGACATTTGATGATGTTGTTATTCCATTAGTAGACTGTTGGTGATTATGTTTATACACTTGAGGATTTGATTATTGCATATGACATTGTGGTTGGTTAGATGTTAGTTGATTTTCAGAATTATATTATGATGCAATGATTTAATGAATTATGTTATGTGATGATGGTTAGTTAGAAATATTAATTGATTGGTTATAGTATAATTGTTAGAATAGGTGTGATGAAGGACAACATAGCATCACTCATTTGCGAGTGCCCTGTTATGTTGCGATTCCTTCTCACAATGCAGTGCTTTAATTTAATGCTTCGATTTTATATATATATGTATGCACATGTACACAACTTCATCTGTATGCAGGTATTGCAGGTACAAGTCTCGATTCCACCTGCTTCGGCAGGACAGGGCGAGCACCAATAACCCAACGGTTAAATGTTGAAACAGAGGTGACGATGAAGTCCTTCTGTCCCATGATGTCAGATCGTCTCGTTTGATTGGTATTGTCCATTTTGTGTAATTGTCATCATTTGTGGCTTGTGTTTTGTGTGTCATCGTAGTTGATTAATGTGGTATTTTATAAGTTATGATTATTTAATTGATGTTGATATTTTATAAGTTGTGAATTTGTTAATTAAAGGTGGATAATAATTGTGTATGTTAATGTTGATTTATTTGTATGAAAATATTTAAATGTTTTATTTAATTTTTATAAAGTCATGTGTTTCGATTAAATGATAATTAAATATTAAAGGTATTTTAATTATTTAATCAATTATCTGGTGGAGGATAATTATAAGAATAAATTATTTAAATTAAATAGATAATGTGATGTGCAAGTAAAGTGGTAAAAATAGAAATTAAAACAATAAAACAAATAAAAGGAATGAAAAGATTGTGTGAGCCAATAAGAATACAGATCTGAGTAAAAAGCTTGCTTTTAAAGAATGATTTTTTTTTTTTTTTATATAAAGTTTAATTTTATATATATTTTGTTTTTAACAAAATAAATTTAATATAAACATAAACGAAATACAAAATTTCGGCTTCTGTGCAACAATAAAAAATTTCTTTCGACAGGCGTACGGCCGACGGCCGACAGACAGACTTAATAAATTATAAAGAAAATACATATACACATACAATATATACATACAAATATATATATATATATATATATATATGAAAGAATATATATATATATATATGAAAGAATATATATATATAACAGGGCACTCACAAACGAGTGATGCTATGTTGTCCTTCATCACACCTATTCTAACAATTATACTATAACCAATCAATTAATATTTCTAACTAACCATCATCACATAACATAATTCATTAAATCATTGCATCATAATATAATTCTGAAAATCAACTAACATCTAACCAACCACAATGTCATATGCAATAATCAAATCCTCAAGTGTATAAACATAATCACCAATAGTCTACTAATGGAATAACAACATCATCAAATGTCTAACTATCCAACTCACACAATAACAGTACCATCATAGCCACAAGTAGCAAATGAACGCATAGAAAAATAATAAATCCAACTAGAAAGAGGAGGGGTACTACATCCTCCCCCCCATAAAATCGGCTTACTCCTGGAAGCCGGTAAACATAAGGAAATAAAATTCCCAAATACAGGAGGCATCCTCACACCCAAGACGGTGAACTAATCACCATTAGAAACTAGAATCAAGCTCACACATAAGAGTAACAAATAATAATACAAGTATTAGTAACATGGGGGTATTACATCCTCCCCCCAAGGATATGGCTTACTCCAGGAAGCCATTAAATAGATAAGAGTAAGCACACAACAAACATGCAGAGATCACACCAAAAACCACACACATAACTCACATCACTGGAAACCACATCACACAATGACACAAGGGTTCATAGTGCATCCCTGATAGGAAAGATATCGGTGCATTGCGCACTACACCGAGGGTCCTATCCATTCCCATCAGTTTCCTGCACCATTGCCCTGAGACCGGCTAATGGAAGAAACTTAGGTCACAACAAACACAACAAAAAAAAAGAAACTCTAAACTCTAGAGACTAAACGCAAGGTTACATAGTGAGCACACATAGTGCCCAGTGTATGAACCTATGCTCTGATACCAAGTTGTAACACCCGTCGTGCAAACCCCAGAGAACACACACAATGCAAATAATTTTTTTTTAAAACCAATTAAATTAAACATGCAATGACATTAACCATAACCACATAGCATAACAACACTTGGTTCTCTGGGGCACGCGAGGTTACATCGCAACACTATACACAAATAAATAATAATAAAGATTACAACATAACCATATACTTTTACAATAACCATAAACAAAGATACATCCCATAACCATGATGCGAGCATAGTAAATGTCGCATAATTACATCCAAGATAAATCTCTTAAAAGAGTTACAAAAGAGCCTAACTATTACATCATTGATAAAATTACATTACAATTTTCTTTGATAAATGAATTATATCGAATTTCCCAACATGGGGATTGATACAAGTATAATGAAATATGAGGTACAACTGATCACTGGTACAACTCCACTGCGGAAAGCTGAGAAGACAAGACGCTGATGGGGAACCCAACAGGTGCGGAGCACGTTCCACCCAACCATGTGAATTACAAGTAACTCACCCCCCGTGCTCAGAGGTGACGAGGAAGTGAACCCGACCATGAATGTCAACCGACTCAATAACAACATGATACAATACAAGTACAACTCAAGCATGCAACGCACAACCATCGATGTTCTCCAATCACATAACAAGTTAAAACTAAGAAACTCATCACAATAACATGAAGTACTATCACTTAACAATCATGAATCAATTTCACAAGAATTCAAAGAAACATCATAAAGAGATAACATCCAGAGGCAACAACAACGAAACAACAAGGGTGTCAAGTGGAGAGTGTTATCGCATAGCTCTCATGGGATTCTCCTGGCCCTTCCTCCAACTGAGGCGCCGGCACCCATCTATGGATCTCCTGGCCCTTCCTCCTAACTGAGGCGCCGGCACCATAGGGTAGCTGATGTGGAGCCAATAGTCTCTCATGAAGACGAGGCTATGACTATGCCGACCACGGCCTTCTCAGTCTATCACTAGTCTAGGGTAGCCCTAATGCATAGCCGAGGAACCAATGTTTTATTATCTTGTGTTTTTAAACTACCCAACCCCCTAAATCTATTGTTTAGGTTATCACTTGTTTAGCTTACTCATTCGTGGGTTATCCTGAGCCCTTCCTCATCCAGAGGCGCCGGCGCCCACGAAGAGCCACTCTCCCTCCTATGACCCCTAACATATCTCAAGTAGGCAAGGGTTGAACCAACACATATAAGTCATAAAACCAAAATCCAATACACGAGGCATTAACCATCTCGCAACTGCACATAATCAACAAACTTGCAAATCCGTCCAACCCTTCCTAACATAACCCCAATAACGCTCAAAAAGCATAAACAAGGTAAATACACTTTAAATCACAAGCCTCTGGAACAAGATTTTCACAGACCAAAACGGTTCCCACATTGGCAACTCTGAACAAAGAAAACCATGACAAGCAGAAAATTCAGATAACATTACAAGGTTGCACCCCTATGTTTAATCCCACGCTCGATTATGTAACCAATCACAAATGTCGCAACAAGGTCTATAATCACTGTTAACGTTAAATTACAATATTACAATTTTGTTTATCCAAACGATAACAAACAATGTCATTTTAAATATATCAAAATCTCTTAAATAATAACAACATTGAGTATTTAATTTCAAATACACAATTATATTCTTACCATATAACAAATTAATTTAAAATTTAAACAATCAGAATTCCATTAAAATATATGTTATCAAATAACCTGATTGAAATAAAATACAATACAACTATAATTTAAATATATATATAAATATATAAATATCTTTAATTATTTATACTAATCATCCCACTTTATTGTAATTAACTGATTTTACCCAAACCTACAATATTCTGAACAAATTCACCTACTGGAAAATATGCATATACATAGCACACAGAATATTATTATATTATATACATATATATATATACATATTTATATATATATATATATATATATATATTTATATATATATATATATATAAAATTAAAAACCATTAAAAATCGAATTAATTGAAATCGACCCAATGCCAAAATTTATATACAATAAACAAAAATAAAAATAAAAAATAAAAAATAAAATAAAAACAATTTTTAATTTAAAGCCATTGCTGGCCGACCGCGCACAGAGGACAGAGGACTGCGTACAGCAGTCCTCGCTGCTGTGGCAGTCCTTCTGCCATAAAGGGAGAGGGGGACGGGGTACGACCCCTTCCCTTTCCCCAACAATTCCAATGCAAAGTTCGATTTGCATTTTTTTTTTTTTTTATATAAAGTTTAATTTTATATATATTTTGTTTTTAACAAAATAAATTTAATATAAACATAAACGAAATACAAAATTTCGGCTTCTGTGCAACAATAAAAAATTTCTTTCGACAGGCGTACGGCCGACGGCCGACGGACAGAGTTAATAAATTATAAAGAAAATACATATACACATACAATATATACATACAAATATATATATATATATATATGAAAGAATATATATATATATATATGTTGTATGTATATGCTCTATTTACACATATATTAAAATCAGAGAGCATAATACAGAAAACAAAGTAGATCCATCAAAACATTGAGAAAACTCTAATTTTATTTTCTTCAACAACTAAATCATTTTTTCTACACTTCTATCATTTATAAATTGAATGTTTCAGAAGATCGGGGTTCTTGTTTTGACAAAAATTGGGCAGTATATTTACTATGATTTTCTTTGTTTTCTAGTCTAATAATTTGCCCTAGTTTTCAGTTCAACAGAAGTTTTCTATATTCACAAAAAAAAACTATTTTTAATAAAGTTTATTTTTCTTTTCTGAAGCAAACAGATAAAAGAAAGGGTACGAGAAGAAGACTACGAGAGGAACCTGGAGTCCAATGCAAATCTGAAGATACCTGCTTGACTCTGATGCCCTCGAGCTCAATTCCAATTTTTTAGTCTAGAACGAACTCCCCAAGACAACACCAGCAACAGATTGAAGACCAATTTCCTTCCTAAAGCTCTCCTCAGATAATAGCAAAAGATTCAAAACTAATCTCTTCAGATTCAAAGTACCTCAACAATCACTTGAGCAACTTCAAACTTTCTGATCTTCTGTGTCTAAACTTACCAAAAATTCTTAATTAAATAAAAGATAATATCCCTCTCTTCTCAAAAACTCTAAAAATCAAAAATAAAAGAAAATCATTCTTTAAAAGCAAGCTTTTTACTCAGATCTGTATTCTTATTGGCTCACACAATCTTTTCATTCCTTTTATTTGTTTTATTGTTTTAATTTCTATTTTTACCACTTTACTTGCACATCACATTATCTATTTAATTTAAATAATTTATTCTTATAATTATCCTCCACCAGATAATTGATTAAATAATTAAAATACCTTTAATATTTAATTATCATTTAATCGAAACACATGACTTTATAAAAATTAAATAAAACATTTAAATATTTTCATACAAATAAATCAACATTAACATACACAATTATTATCCACCTTTAATTAACAAATTCACAACTTATAAAATATCAACATCAATTAAATAATCATAACTTATAAAATACCACATTAATCAACTACGATGACACACAAAACACAAGCCACAAATGATGACAATTACACAAAATGGACAATACCAATCAAACGAGACGATCTGACATCATGGGACGGAAGGACTTCATCGTCACCTCTGTTTCAACATTTAACCGTTGGGTTATTGGTGCTCGCCCTGTCCTGCCGAAGCAGGTGGAATCGAGACTTGTACCTGCAATACCTGCATACAGATGAAGTTGTGTACATGTGCATACATATATATATAAAATCGAAACATTAAATTAAAGCACTGCATTGTGAGAAGGAATCGCAACATAACAGGGCACTCGCAAACGAGTGATGCTATGTTGTCCTTCATCACACCTATTCTAACAATTATACTATAACCAATCAATTAATATTTCTAACTAGCAAATACAAATAGATTTTACTTGGGAATTGCATCAACAAAGATGAAAAATTGTTTTTCCTATGATGTACCTATGCAGCTGTTTGATTTGAATTTTTTTTCCTATTTTTTCTTGGCGGTCCTATTTTTGCTGGGGTTTTTTAGTTTTTCAAGAAATAATTTCAGTGGCCAATAAAAACAAGCTGAGATTTTTTTTTATGATTTCTTAATGTTTCATTTCTAGGGTTCTCAGGTTTGCACGTATGGAGGCGTGCATGTTGGGAGATGGTGACCACCTGCTCTACACCCTCGTTACCAATGTTGTCTATGTGGTCTATGCATAGCTAGGAAGAAGCTCAATGGAAATTGGTATACATTTAAAATAAGTAGGCGATTTCAAGTTTATGCCTTTAGAGGGGAACAACTATATAGAAAGCGAGTTGCCTCAAATCAGTCATGCAACAACAACATCTACCAAAATTACTCCATCATTTATCATGTGATGGATATCCATACCCTGTTCCAAAGCTCTCGTTTTGGCATAGGCTGGGAGCACACTAGCAAATAATGCAGAGTCTAGATTTACGCTTGCCAATAGAATTTGGTTAAAAGTTTCTAAATCCTTTTCAACAAACACATTTTGAGCATATTTTGCAATCATAGCATTCCATGAGATCACATTTCTTTGAGAAAACAAGTTCCTTCTCTGCCTAACCACACTTTGTACAATCATTGAATTAACAATCATCGACATATTTGTTTTGTTTAAGTAATTTCCCTGAAGCCCACAATAGAGACATGTATTCCCATGCAAAACTTGCATGGATAATCCCTCTTGAAATTTAAAAGAAAACCCTTAATTATCTATTTTATGCTATAAGGTATGCGCTGCATAGAATATTTTAGTGGGCTCTCCTAAAAAAAATTATAAATAGGCAATCCATAGTTTTGATGGTAATTAATAGCTTTTCCTCATAAATATTATTAGAATTTCAACAATCTTGTGAATTGAGTAGATGGGCTTCCCAAAAGTGTTGTTCCTTGTCATCCTCAATATTTTACTGTTTAAATGGATGGTTTATGGGGATTTCAATTTTTCCAAATTAAATCAACAACCTGGATTTATGAACTCATCAAATCTAGTATAGCTTTTGATGCCTTGCAAGTCACAACAAAAACTCTAAACATCAATCCATAATATTCCAAGGTTAATAAATCAAGAAGAGTGATATACGATAAAGCATACAAATTTTGGAAAGATGGCGTCCCTGCATCTTTCAACAACACTTTTATTTTGAATCTCAAAGTAGAAGAGTGATTTGGTGGGGAGGGAATGGCGTTTATCATAACTTGTAAAAGAAATATAAGTGAAAGACTAAAGGAGAGCCATGGGCTATGCTATCTTAATATGTTCATTTGTAATGCCTGTCATAATTTTTCAACTCATATCCACATTTGCTTCATTTATTACCTAATTTTTCATTTAGGAGGGACTGTAGCTATAACAATCCACATTTTTCTTCATAAAATCAAAAGATTGAATGTATGAGGATGAAGTGCCACGTCCAACTTTTTTCACAAGGAAAGATATTAAAATTTTACTCTTGTCAATATCACATAAATGACACAATTTTTTTGTGAGGGTTTTTCATTAATGTGTGTGATTTGAGGGAATGGTGAGGAAGATGAATTAGCCATTTGCAAGAGGAAATTGAATGCGAAAAATCAAAAAGCATCCAATAGTCTAGATGGTTTTCATCGTCTTGCATCCTCTCGAACAACTTGCATAGTGGATGACCAAAGTCAGTTGTCTCTCTTTAGATAGGGAATGCCTTTGGTGTAACTACCAATCACACTTTGGTGTGAATGGGTACGTTGAAGAGGTGTGAAAGGTCAATAAGGCAAAATTTTGGTCTATTTTTTGCATACATTTGTGTAAAACATCAGGTCAATTGCTAGGACCTCTGAATTAGAAAGATGATCAGGTTTCATTACCAACAAGCTCATGTTAAATTTGCAATAGGGAGAGATGGAGAGAGAGGGAGAGATATCAATAGAAAGAGGGAGGGGTAGACGAGGGAAAAGCAAGATAGAAAGAGGGGTAAGGAGATATAAATAGGTGATAGAGATAGAGAGGAAGATAGAGATGGAGATGCAGATGTAGATGGAGAAGGATATGGAGAGAAGATGGAGAGATAAAGAGAGAGAGAGAGAGAGAGAGGAGAGAGGGATATACAGAGATGAAAGAGATAAATATATATAGAGGGAGAGTGAGGGGATATAGAAAGATAAAGATAGAGATAGGAAGTGATATATTGAGAGAGGTAGAGAGAGGGAGAGATATGGGGGTAGAGAGAGATGGATAGATGATAAGATAGAGATAGAAGTGGAGATGGAAGCAAAAATATGGAGAGATAAATAGGCAAAGAGATATAGAGGTATAGGAAGAGGGAGAGGGAGAGAGGGAGAGAGATGGATGGATAGAGAAATAGAGACATGTCTAGAGATAGAGGGGGGAGAGGAAGATAGAGGTAGAGATGAAGATAGGAGAGAGGAAGAGGGAGAGAAATAGATAGAGAGATAGAGGTAGAGACAAAGAAAAATAGAGAGAGATAAGGAGATTGAGAGGGAGAGATAGAGAGGAAGAGATATAAATGAAGAGGGAGAGGGAGAGAAAAGGGTAGAGGGAGAGAGATCTTGTAGAGGAGGGAGGAGAGAGGGATATTGAATGAAAAATCCTTTAGGATGCATGTATTTGAGTGGAAGATTGGGGTAGAATAGTTAGGAGGTAGGCCATATAAATATTTGAATGCAAAGAGAGAATACGCATTATGGGAAGGCGTATACTTTAATGGAAGCATGACTGGTTCTATGAGATTTTGAAAATGGTGATAGAGGAACTTAATGTTATGGGATGGGTTCATGGTAGATATATACTTGAAGCTGAAGGATAGGTAGATGAATTAGCCAAGGGTGGCTAGGATGTGCAAAACTGAAGATCACAGTGACGACACAAAGCCAAAATAAAAGATGTATCAATGGAATAGGGAAAGTAAGAATATAAACCCTAACAAAGTTAAACAAATGATAATGTATTAAAAAAGTATAAATCTAAACCCTAAGGTAAAACCCTAGGGGGTTTAAGATTGGATAGGGTCATAAAAAATGTAAAAGAAAGATGCTTTTCCTATTAAAATGTTAGGTTAATTAAATGAATGTACATATTCGCGAATAAATTACTCTAGATTAATAGGTGACAAATAAGAATGATAAGTGTGTAAAGTAGATAGTATTATATGAAATAAAATGGAAATGAAAGATGTGCATAGAATTAGAAAGAGAGCGCATAACATAACATATAAAATATTTAATATATTTAATAAAAAATAATTTTAGAAATTCTTATATTTTAAATAAAAAATTAAACCATTTAAAATATTTATTCTTCAAATATATTGCCTATATAATTTAGATTAATAAATTTTGCAAAGACATTTTTGTTTATTCTTAAACTTACCTTGAATCTTCCGCTACTCTTACAATTATTCCATAAACCCTTGCTATTATTAAATATAAATATTATTCTTTATTACGAATCCTATATTTAATTTTGTTAAAGTGTCGCTTACGTAAATTGTAATCTGATTTAATGGTGTTTGGAATGTGCAGAGAATTATTATTATTTTATGGCATTTCGTAGTGGGGATACAAGGAAGAAGGATGTGATGTTATGACTGACACTGCTTGATATTAATGAGGTCGCATTGGTAGTATTTCCATTTACGACACAGTTTGTACGCCGATAAAGGAAAGAGTAATTGACAAGGCATACAAAACTAATGGCGCTGACCAGTACACTGGTGGCATGTGTGGGCCGTCCATGTTTACACAGTTTCAAATTTACGACACAGTTTGTACGCCGATAAAGGAAAGAGTAATTGACAAGGCATACAAAACTAATGGCGCTGAACACAGTTTGTACGCCGATAAAGGAAAGAGTAATTGGCAAGGCATACAAAACTAATGGCACTGACCGTTGGGCTTAACCAGTACACTGATGGCATGTTTACACAGTTTCAAATTTAAACCATTCCCACTTGAAAGTATGGTAGATGCCCGTAAACATCAGATATAAACCTTTATTGTACTTCATCTTTATTTTAAGCACATGTCTATTGCTTGTCAGCCATGGCAGAAAAATACAGGCAGTTGGAACAGGGCTTCCATGGAGATTCTTAGACGTGGGTAGTTTATGCAAATGGTTGCTGCAATGACAACTTATGGGCATCCATCAAATCATAATGGAAGGTCAGATATTACTGTTGGAAATGCTCTGGTAAAACAAGGCACGTGAACTGTTCGACAGAATGCCTCAAACAAATGTGGTCTTTGGAATTCTATGATACAAAATGCATTTGTTGAAAAGGAATTAGAAACTTCAATCAAATGTAAAGCCAAACTCCTTGCCAGCATCATCCTTGCCTGTGCCAAAATTGGAGCTTTGGAACAGTATAAAGGAAAAAGTAATTTTATCAGATGATGTAGCTGCAACTGTAATTTTCCTTTTAATTTGCATATGCATCATTCAATCATATCATGAAAAGTCAACTTTATTTTATCAATTGCTATCTACTATCAAACTAACACTTCAAGGCACACCCTAGCACAGAATAACAATGAACTTACATACATTAATAAGGTGATATTCATTTTCCTATTGATATAAGGGCATATAGTTGGAATGTGAAATCCTACTAATCATCAGATTTTGTGAGTGAGAAGGAAGATATGAATGTTCCATGATTGATAAACTCACATTGTATGTGTATAATAGCAAGAAGATTGAGCACAAATGGTGATAACTAATGCAATGTCCACATGGTACTTTAAGTGATAGATGTCAACAAAAAAGGACCAATAGTTAATTGTTGCATGTCATTGGATGATCCAATTGATTTAACTACTACTTTTTAAAAAATTAGCAACATAATTTATGTCTTTAATGCATTAGACAAAGTTTAAAATATTGAATGTTGGAACAAACTACATTAATAAAAAATGATTGGCTTTGGCCACTAAAATCTCATTATAAAATTTAATAAACTGTAGTTTAGTATAAATAGTCAAGGTCTTCTAGTTGACCTTACAATAGGAGTTGAATCAATAATTATGCATTTTATCTATAAATATGCAATCTTTGTCATTCAAATTATTGAAAAACATTGTTCTCATACCATCTCCTTGTGTTTTCTTCCTTATTGTGTGTTCTCCATTATGAGTCTCCTTGCTATATGATTGGGCATACCTCCACTAGACTAATTGTCTTCATTTTTGTTTTGGTAAGTCACATTTAAGGCAAGTTTTGTAAAAAAGGTTGGTATTGTATTCATTACTGTTTCTTGTAGTAGCCATAAGTTATTTTAGTGCCTTACCCATGGGTTTGATATGGTGGTTATAGATGAAGATGGTAGAATGCAGAATACTACAAGAGTGGTTGATCAACCTAATTGGGGAGACTTGGTTTGAAATAGTAAAAAATATGTGGCACCATACTTTGCAAATGGACAAGCTGAAGCAAAAACTTGCTATAATTTTCAAGAAAATTAGAAACAAGCTAACTTGCTCGATTAACTTATATGAATTATATTGCACAATTGAGATTAAGCTATCCAATGATTAAACTTCTTGGTACCATTCTCTTTGTCAAAATTCAGGTCAATCTTATTTCTCTACAGTTTAGTCATTTCAGAGGCAAGGGTAGGTGGAGTGGAATAGGGGGCTATTAGATGTAATTTAATGTTATAATTTTGGACAATTATGGTAAGTGATGTATGGAATGATGCAATAACATCATTTGTTTATGTCTAAAAGGTAATTTAGAATACCATTGTAACTTCCCATTCAATATTAAACATGAGCATATATTTATTAAAGAGTGTGCCATCCAATGGTCTCAAACTGTGTATTCATTCTTCCAATGGAAAATTGAATGTAGACATTTTGAAGCTAATGAATGCTGACCTAAAAATTTGAAATCTTTAAAGTAGTGAGAACAGGGATGGTTGAGAAGTCTCAGATTTTTTAAACAAAAAGGAAAAAGAAAATGAAAAAGGGGCTTTATCCTTAGGCAGTGTGTTGGAATAACACAAGAAGATATCAAAGGTTGAGTAATCAAAAATTTAAAAACTTTAGAAAAATTTAGCAATTGAAATAAGTAATAAAGTTTGGCATTTTAAAATAAACTGTTAGTTGAAATAAGAATCTATTTTGTCTATTTACTAATTGTCAATATTGTTTGGTTTGAGATTTTTTCAATTGTTACTTTTAATTCATGAAATATTTGAATCGGAATATTATCTCTTGAATTACCAATTTTATTCAAACCATAATTAATGCTAATTTTTGTTTTATTTATACTAAGCTAAGAATTCTAGCATTGGTTTGGGTTCAGATTTGTGGGTTCAATTTGAAAGTTGGGTCATTTTTTTTTTTTGGATGAATTCATCGATACAAGAGCATATAAAAATTACATATATAAGACTTTTCTTTAATGAATATAAATAAATATAGTAAAATGAAAACTATATCTGTTGTTCATTTATATAAATATAAATAAAATAGTAAAATAAAAAAATATATAATTAATATTGCTCTATTGTGCAAATTTTTTTTAAAGTGCGAAAAAATTATTGATTTGTGAAAAACTTAGCGAATTTGCAAAAACTTTGAATTGCAAATATCGTCAAAACAAACTATGAACGATAGGAAATTAATCAGTAAACCCTACTATAATCATTTTTATATCAATGAATTTATTTATTCTAACAATCTACAAGTGAGTAAACCCAAAGTTGGAAAATCAGCAAAATCTTCATCGATGGAAATCCAAGAACCGAAAAAAACTCAGGAAGATAGGGATCCCACAAAAATCACAAATCAATGCAAATCCTTAGAACATTTGAAGCATCAAACAATAGACTTATCAGTTGAGGCAGAGGAGGATAGAAGAATTCTTGAAGACATGGTAGTGATTTGTAGGTTTGAAAGGAGGAGAATTAGGGAATGGGCCGAAAAAGCTTGGAAAATGCAAGATATTATAAAAATTTTACCCAAAGGCTTTTTCATAGCAATATTTGTTTCAAAGAAACAAAGGGAGAAAGTCCTACAAGGAATTCTATGGGAGATGGATGACCACTTGTTGTATATGCGAAAATGGCATTAGAACTTCAATCCCCTAGAGGCGGATCCCTATGATAGACCAATTTGGATTAGGCAACACAATTTACCACTAGAATATTATTCAAAAGAATGTTTGGAGAAGATTGGACACTCCTTCGGAACATTAATAGATATAGATGCAAACCTTTTTGAAGGAGACTCATGCATATATGCCAAGATCCAAATAGCAACAATTAGGAAGATTCCAAGTGAGATCCTATTGTGTGTAAAAGGTGAACACTGGAAACAAGCAATTGAGATAGAGAAAATAAAAAACTATTTGTCTCAAATGTCACAACAGAAAATACAATGAACAAGACTGTAGAAAGAATGCTTCCTTGAAACATCCTAAAATGCAACCAACTCATAAGATGGTTTAGATAAAGAAAGCTAGCAGCTGCTCAACCTAGAATACTAATTTACCAAACATATAGACTACACCAACTGTCAAAGATCCACCAACCAAAAGAGATACTATTATAGAAGGTAGTTCAAAAGGAGATATGGCATACTCAAGTAAGGAAAAATAAAGCACAAAGAAATCCTGGGTAATAGGGAAAATCAAGAAAGATAATATAGAAAAACCATTAAATCATATTAAGGAGGAATAAGATTTTGAGGAACTATTTGCAGAAGAAGATCAGATGGATAATGATGAATTAGATATCGTTGATCCAGAGCATTGTTCAAAAGAAAAAAAGTAAAGGGGAGGAAAACTAACAAGCAAAAGTGAGAGGAGGAAGTGATGGAAAAAGGACTAAAAAGCATCTCCAGTTTTCAGATATCCAAGGGAGGAAAACCCTTCCTTGGAGGGAAATGAAGATATCCACATGGAATGCTAGGGTCCTAAATGCCATTGACAAGAGATTCTTAATTAAGCGTCATATGGAGCAAATATCATCTAACATAGTGATGATTCAAGAAACTAAACTAAACAAGCAGGAAGTAGAGAAGTTTCTCAAATATTGCAAATCCTGGGTAGGCCTAATTCAAGAAGCCATAGGGATGACTAGTAGATTGGAAATATTATGGAGAAACACTAGAATTACAATAAGTCTAATTCAAGCACACTACAACTGGATGGAATGCAAGGTATCAGATGTTGATCTAAATTTCAATTTGTTCAATGTTTACAATCCCATCAAGACTAAAGATAAGAAGGATTCTTGGAAAGCAATCAACAATAAAATAAGGCAAATAAGTGATCAATTTTATATCGTAGGTGGATAGTTTAATGCAATAACAAACCTCTTTGAGAAGAATGAAGGTGTTATGAAAATCAATAGAAATATAAAAGACTTCAGAGATTTCATGGAAGAAATAATTAAATGTATAGATTATCAAACATCCAATGGGATCTACACTTGGAAAAATCGAAGAATGGGTTTTAATAAAATTGTAGGAAGATTAGATAGATTCCTAATATCAACTAATTGGACATGGAGGGAGCCATAAAAATGGATGCAACTATACTTCCAATTTTAGTTTCAGATCATTACCCTATCCTATTAAAGATCAATACTGGGTCCAATGAGTGAAAGAATTATTTAAAGTTTGAGAACATGTGGTGGAGAGAGGAAATCCTACTACCCTCTATTGAATCATGGTGGAATGTGTGCAAGGTTAATGACACACCTAGTTAAACCTTCATGAAAAAGCTACAAATAGTGAAAGAAAAATTGAAGAAGTGGAACAAAGAAGTTTTTAAGAACATTTTTCAAGAAAAAGAAAAGGTGGAAAAAGAATGAGAAGAATTACAAAAACAAGGTAATAATGTATGGCATGTTCCAAGAGGATTACCTAATGGAGTAGGAATTGAAAAATAATCACAAGGATATTTTTGGCAAGAGAAGAAATATATTGGAGAGATAGGCGCAGAGAAACATGGTTAAAAAAAGGAGATACAAATACTAAATACTTTCATCCCACTTCCAAAACATAAAAGACTATTAACAAAATTAGTGAAATCAAGGCAAATAATGGAGATACAATTAAAGATAAGAATGCAATAGAAATGGAAGATGATAGTTTCTTTAAAAAAATCCTGGGTGTTGAAAGTGAAGCAGATCTATGCAATAGATCTGCTTCATTTTTAAAGAAGTTAGAATGGCCACATTTTAGCTACATCTAGATAAAGCACCAAGGCCAAACAAATTTTCAGCCAATTTTTATCAGAAGTGTTGGTAGCTGATAGGAAAAGAGGTGTAGGAGGTGGAAGAATAATTTAAAAAAAAAGAAATTTGCAAAAGATCTCAATAACACAGTAATATCTTTGATACCAAAGAAGCAAGTATGCGACTCTTTTATTGACTACCGGCTAATATCTTTGTGTAACACAATCTACAAGATCATTACCAAAGTACTGGCCAATAGAATTAAGATCTTGAACTCAATCATCTCAGAAGAACAAAGCGAATTTTCCCTAGGTAGGGAAATCATTGACAATATTGCCAATGAAGTAGTTCACACAACGTACACAAAAAAAATACAAGGGATGATGATAAAACTAGAAATTATTAAGGCTTATGATAGAGTAAAGTGGGGTATTTTAATTGAAGTACTCCAAAGATTTGGGTTTGATAAGTCTTGGATAGCTCTCATTCAAAAAATGTGTAACAACGGTAAGATACTCATTGGATGTGAATGGGTCCATGTGTGATTTTTTTCCTACCACAAATAGACTAAGACAAGGAGACCCCTTGTCACCATTCCTTTTCATCATAATGATGAAGGCTATGAGAAGATCCTTCAAACAAAAAAGAGAAAACAATAGTTGGAAAGGCATAAAGGTGGCGGAAGATCTCAATTCAATAATACATACAAATGAAGGATTTGATGTTTGGAATTTCCTATGGAATAATAGGAAAATCATAATAGAACATCTGACCTAGAAAGTTAATAATGGGAAGCAAGCTAATTTTTGGATAGACCCTTGGAATGGAAACACACCATTGGAAGAATTAGAGGGAATTAAGGAATACTTTGGTCCAATTTCAAGTCAAATAGGGCACAAATTCAGGGACTACATAAGTTTGAACCATCCCAAGTATGGAAATCAACATAATTGGATTGATGTTGGGAATCTACCAATCCCTATAGAGGTTAAAATGAGGCTAAAACAAGAGCTGGAAAAAAGAAAGGTCTTACTGAGAGTTCAGAAGAAGATGAAATAATTTGATGTGGATCTCAATCTGGGGAATAGTCTGTTAGAGTGGGATATCAGATTCAGAATGCCATAAGGACCAATTCTTGTTGGCCGACCAAATTATGTTGGCATCCAACAACTCTACCCAAGGTAGGAGGATTCCTTTGTATAGCACTACAAAAAGGAATACTTAAAACATAAAGACTAGAAAGTATTGGTATACAAGGTCCCAATAGGTGTATTGTGTGCTACAAAAACAATGAAACAATCAATCACTTGCTACTAGGATGTGCATGGGCATCGAAGTGTTGGGATTGGATCCAGGGCGTACTAGGGTGGAGAGGGGCAAGACCAAAAAATCTAAATGATTGGTTAAATAGTTGGCCAAAAGGGAAGAAAGATGCTTTATGGATAGATTTATGGGTAGGATTACCCTCAATGATTGTTTGGCACATCTGGAAAGAAAGGAATCATAAAATCTTTCAGGAAAAAAGCATAGAAATGTAGACACTTAAAATTGTCCTGATTGATATTGCACATTTGAATTTGATTATTAACACCATTTCATCTTGAATCACCTCTTTTAGACCGTTTAATCAAATAATATTAATTATTTAATTAAATTCACCAGCTTCTCATATTAATCAAATAATCAATGTTATTTGGCTAGTTCATCCCCTTTCATACTAATTTTCATCTTATTTAATTAGGTAATGCAAACTATTTAATTAAACCCTTTAAGTCTTCACATTTGATTAAATAATCCTAATTATTTAGTTGAATGTCCTTACCCCCTTTTTTATTAAATAAGTTAATTATTTAATGAAAGTCCTAATTTCATCCATCTTGCACAATTAATTAATTTCTTAAATTACTTAATTAGCTAATTTCTCTCACCCTCCCACTTGCAAGGTAATATTCACATGGAATATTCCTTTGTATCCAACTCTCTTCAATGGGAAATATCTTGTAACAACTTCCTAATTTTTAGGAAGTGTGCTTCTTCAAATCAATGAGAGCCATTGATTAAAATCCTTGATCCTTGTCAACTTGCATTCTCATCCATTGATGGAAATCCTTGATCCATGCCATCTTCGATTGATTTTCATCCATTGATTGATCAAATCAATCTTGACCATTGATTCAACTATTTCTCCTATAAATAGTCCTCATTTCTATGAGAAAAGGATCCACTTTCATTTAGAGTAATTACACTATACAAAATTTTAGAGAATTCTCCATTAGCATTTTAGCATTTAATATCCATTTTAGCTTAGCTTTTGCATCCATTTTCATCAATCTTCATCAATGACATCCATTTGAAAGCTTGTTTCAATCTAGGGATTGGGAAAGGACTAACATTCCACATCAATGCAACACCAATTCCCCAATGGGATGAGGTTTGAGTCATTGGATTAGTTTCCATTATGCATTTCTATTTAGTTTCTTGATTAATGGATTCTTTGTTTGATGTTTTCAACTATTTCATTGAGAGCTTGACTTAAC
This sequence comes from Sequoia sempervirens, assembly GCA_007258455.2. Classification (NCBI taxonomy): domain Eukaryota; kingdom Viridiplantae; phylum Streptophyta; class Pinopsida; order Cupressales; family Cupressaceae; genus Sequoia; species Sequoia sempervirens. The sequence continues at coordinate 40,410 of VDFB02252255.1, forward strand.
TAGTTAGATCTTGGTTCATTTCTTGTGGATCAACCATGTTTAGCTTAGGTTATGATCATGCTCACAAAGACAAGTTTTGAAGGGGCCCTAAAACCCTTTACAAACAGGTTTTGAAGGGACCCAAAACCCTATCTTAACAAAGAACATTGCCAAAAGATATACCAAAGACAACTAGTAATCAAACACTAGCAGTCATAATGAAGCTAAAAAAAATAGTTTGCTCTAAACCAATGGAAACAACCACATAACAAACCAACTTAGGAAAAATAGAAATCCTAAACTAAGAAAAATAACCAATGAGAGTCTTTGGCCTGATAAAACTTTCATTCGCTACCTTTTGGTACATATCTAAGAGCCTAGTTGTACTAATTGTTATTACCATATAAAAAACTCTTTGTTGTAACTTATTTTAATTAATCTTTTGCTGAAAGTGTTTTTGGATTAGATTGTGTTTGTGTTTTTTTGCATGAACATTTCTTATCACAATTTGTGATCCATCATCAGGATATGAGAGAACATAAGGAGTAAAAATGATGATGGATCACAGAGTGTGATCCGAAACATTGATGCAAAAAAACACAAACACAATCTAATACCAAAAACACTTTCAACAAATCTTCATGGATTGTGGAAATCTGTTATCACTAATTAATTAATCTTGATTCATATAAATTTATTTTTAAAACAATTGTAGATAAAAAAAGTAATTCTTAAATAATAATAAAATATATGTATCTATATAATAAAAAATTATAACATAATTCAAAATATATTCTTAGATATATTTATTTAAAATATTTATACTAATTATAAATTAATTGAAATAAAAATTTGAAAACTATAAAAAATTATTAACAAATAAAATATATTTCTATTATTTTTCATATAAAAACATATAAGTTATATAAAATTATATATATTTTTAAATTTCTCAAGTTATTAAATGTACATAAAAAATATTTTTTGTAAATACAAGTATACAATTATTAAATATAGTCAATGCATTACTTATCTACATACACTTCCCTACTCAAAAATAATATTTTTTATTGATATGATTTGACACTATCACGTGACATCATTGACCTATATTTTGAGAATTAGTAATCTTTGATTTTCATCTTACCATCACAATTGCATAAATCACAATAACAAAAAAAATATGAAATATTCACTAAATTTTTTATAATCCATTAAGTAGAAGTCAGTTTCAAATCATTTAAAATTGGATGTGAAATAATTTTTTCAAATTGAAAACTACCTACTTATTTTTGTTGGGAAAAGAAACAAGGAAATTACAATAAATAGGACATAAAATTTAAAGGCGTATAGTCAATAGAACAATTACAAAGAGTTCATCATACAACAATCATATCATTTCAAAAGGGTAAAATATTAATCAAGGAAAGCCTCATGAAAGAGGGGATGAACAAATGACACAAACAAAGCCACACGAGTCCTCATGAAGGAATCTTCCAACACAACACTCTTATCACTAGTCAATCTTTCCTATCATAATTCTTCAACTCATTCAGATGCAAACAACATGTCCGATGCCAATGCAATACATGGCATGGAAATACATCTTCCACTCCTTCCCTAGTTTCCTCTATTTCTTCATTCCAAGTTCCTTCCAACTCAATAGAACAAGATTTTCAACAAGAACACCTCCTTTGTTAATTCCTTATGGTGAGGAACATCTAGAACCATGGTCAACAAAACATTATTCTTCTTATATTACAATATACTTTGAAGGCATCTTTTGCAACTACAAAGGAACACCTTACTTGTTAACCTATTTGGTTTGTGTTACACAATCAACACCTACAGTAAATTTTTGTTGGCCTTAACATTTTTGACACAATTTTTTTTATAGTGATTTGTTCTCAATGTTTGTTGTGTTAATGGATCTAGTTGCATGTAATTTTGTCTTGGGTTAGTGTATTAATGTCTATCTTGTTGCAATCTTTCTTTAATTATTAAAATGTATATAGTTGTGAATATTTGTTTGTTTGCAATATTTGAAGATGTTAAAAAGTATAGATTAGGAATTTTTTTAAAAGAGTTAAACTATGAAACTTACTTAGCTCCAAGTCAAATTTCTTTGTCCATTTCACAAGATTAGAAGACACAAAATACATCAGAGAAATATGCCTATATGTAGTATCTATCGATGAAGTGGATACAATACTATATTTTTCAATATTTCTCTTGACAAATGATTTCTAGATGTGCAATATGTGTGATTTTTTTAGTGTTCTAAGTTGTGTCTCTAAATATGCCATCCTAGACACTAAACTTAAATATTTTGGTACATAGACTAATAAGCAATTATGTAGTTTGGACAAAGGGTTAATTCGAGATAACTAAAGAATATGTTTCATTTTGGAGGATGCAATAATAGATGCAATTCTAAGGAATAAAATCACACCTACTATCAAGTTGAGGATGACAAAACATGTAAGACTCATAACAAGTCTAAAACACTAAAGGTAAAAGAATTAACACTAATGACTTTCTTTTAGATTTTGTTAACTTATGAGCAAAATATATCAAAATAAGTACCAAGATACACTATCTTAGAAAAAGACCCAATTTGAGTTTAAAAGAGTAGGGAAAAACATGTAAAGTATGTCTTTTTCTCCTCTATATTTTGCCCCACTTTAGTATGCATGTGAATTATAGGAATGATACATACTAAAGTAATGAAGATAACAATTAAAATTATGAACAAATTCAAAAAGTATATATAATATACATGACATGTTCCACTTTTATTCATGTTATTAGTAGATTTGCATCTCCAAATCCACATGTGTGGACATGAAAAAATGTTAGTTTAACCTATAAAAAATATCAGTATCATGAAAATTGTAATCATATTATATTTTTTGTATTTTGTGTTACTGTTCAAATATTAAAAAAAACTATATGAGGTGTAAAGATTTTAATTTTTTAAATGGTGTAGAACCTATGAAGGGACACTTTAACCATTTATCCATGAATGTGGCATTTATTATTTTTGTAATGTGGTGCGACCGACAAAGGGAGAATTAAATAAAAAAAGTATCAATACTAGTATAAAGCCAATGATGAATGTGGAAATTTAACCATTATTTGTGTAATGTGATGTAGGACCCATGAAGGGACACTTAAATCCAAAATAGTACTAGATCAATGCTAGTATAGGGCCCATGAGGTGTCTGCCACTTTAACAAAATGCATGCATGATCCCAACTTCAAATTGGATGCATAATTTTTAACATTATGGATTTAATTTCAAGATTGGGGTATAATATGGCCACACATGTCATTTTGTTGGCCCTAGTGTATGAAAAAAATGATAAATACCAAACATCATGTGAAGAGGAGTAAAATATATCCCTCGAATTCCCCCCCAAGTGTGAGGAAAATTCATATGAAAGATAAAGAATTTAATTGAAAGAATTAATGTAAGCACATTGTGTATAATGTACATATTCAAAATAACATAAATCTAATAGCTACAAAGATATCACATAGTATTGTAGTTTAGTTTCATAAAATATCTCATCACTAACAAACATAGACAAACATACCAAGTAAGATGTGATCAAGTAAAATTATGGTAACATAACATATCTATCATTTTATCCAAAGGGATAGTAAATAAATTTTCTTGGTTGAAAGATGGAATGAATAAATTCTCCCAAGTGGGAAAGCTTAACAAAGTAGTGTGTGACAATGGCAAGTGTTATGAGTGCAAAGAGATAAAGAGAAATATGAAAATGATAAAGGGAAAGCTCAATATCAAAGGTGTAATCAAAATACTAAAGCATATCATGCAAAAAGATAAAATAACCAAGGAAGGTGAAGCACACCAAATAAGGCTTAAGAAAAAGGCCAAACATAAAAAGAAAAAGAAAAAAGAAACTATGTTTTTGGTCAACACGATGAAAATGTTTGTAAAGACACTCTATCACTTTTAATCATTCCAAACCCATAGGGATGAAATACAAAGAAAAAACATAAAATAAAGAAAATATTATTAAACAAAAGGAATTTTCATGACCACTCAAGTGTCAAAATGCACCATTAAATATTACTTTTATCATCCACCTCATTAGTTATGAACATTAGGGGAAAACATAAAGCAGTATCAAGGAAGATCAAAATAAGACATATAAGAAAACTAAGTCATGAGTAAGGACATGTGAATGATCAATATAGTTAGTATAGCCATTATTATCTAAAATATCATCACCTTTCTAATTGTTTAATCATGAAATCACCAAAAATAAATAATTGAAGAGTCTTCTTTTAATTCATAATAAAAAAATTATTTAGTTTCAAATACATAAAAAAATCTTTATAGATTTATGTTCTTGATCTTGCTCTTGAATTATAGCATTATTTTGGATAGGAGATGGATTGAGTGTATTACTATAGCTCATCACCAAGTAGTTGATATTATATTTTTACAAACAAGGATTGAAATCTTATGACATAATTGTGAATTCCTTCATTATTTTCTTGTTTATACTTAACCAAATTAATAATTATAAATTTAATACCAACATTCACATGAAAATTTTCAACAAAGACATTAGCTAGCTTAGCACATGAGTGTATGGGTCCATGTGGAAATGGATAAAATAAATCTAGTACATATTATTTCAATGTCCAAGAAACTCATTTTGCAAGCAATAACATTATATATGAAGTCTGGAAGATAAAATGTGTGTCACAGGATCTCCCTTACCATTATAAATTTTAAATTACAGGGCCACGAAACCCATGGGAAATGGATAATGCCAAAATATTGTAAGAAAGCGGATTATGATATGATTCACAAGTGATATTTTTCTTTGTAGTTAAAGGTAATGTGCTAACTATATCTTGAATCTCATCAAGTCTCTTTATAATTCCACTCAAGGGTAAATTGAGTGATTATGGGAGCATAAGTGAGGTTGTGAGTGGTAATGAATAGACCATTGTAGGGCCATTATGCATTTGTTGTCTAGCCCCTAGTATTTTTAGTACCTGAAAGATCCTCTTTCAGTCGTGAGTGAGTCCAAGTCTTGTCCTAGTTAGTAAAGTGGAGTCTCTATACTTAGTTGATTCTTTTGTTCATTATCGGTTGGTTATTAACGAGGTTTTCAAAACCCTATTGTCCCTCGATGAATTTTCCATAACCTAGATCTTTTCCTGACTCTGATCTTTGTTAAGTGTTTTGATCTTGAGTTAGTCTAGTCAAGTCTTAAAGTTAGCTTTCTATGAATTTGTCAGTTTCCCTTCGAGAACCATAAGGGTTCCCATTTTTTCTCCAAAAGTGTTCCTCGCAAGTTGGAGATATGCAAAGAAAAAGTGGTAGTGAGACGATATACTTTTTTGACAACTCTTGTCAGAGCCGATGGAGGTTTTCATAACTAAGTGGATGCTAATGAAATTCTACAAGTATCGTCGATGCCCAAATTTAATAGATAGAAAGTTATGCAAAGGAGAATAATGTTCAAATAAGGAAATAGGAAAGGTTTAAAAACTTTGTTGAACTCTAACTCAGTCATGAAAAAAAAATTCAAACCCGATCCTATCTAGTACATTACAAAGTCCAAAATTGGCACCAAGTGCCTACATGTTAGAGAGTTAATATTGTTAGAGCTAAGTTAGCTGAAATAAATTTCTAATCGTATGTGGATTAAGGTTCTTTCATGGCATAATTACTCATTTCATGGAGAGAATTGAGGTTTGTGCAACAGAGAAAAGTAGAGACATGACTAAAATTCACAAGGAGAATTCAATTGGAAATAACTAGGTAAGTAACCTTCTTGAATATTTTTTCTGGCTAAATAAGTTTAATATATTTGTGAAGGGGAAGCGTTATTAGGTTTTTCTTTGAATTGAAGTTTAGAAATATAAGGAAAAATGAAATACAAATATCTCAGGTATGAGCATTTTTCCAGCCCAGATAGTTCATTTTTAGAGATAGGGAAGACTAGCATAGGTCATATTAATCTAGGGGAGTTTTGGGAAAGAATTCACAAACTAGATAGGGCTCCCATCAATCAAAGATTGGTAGAGAGTGGCTTGTTGGAAGAAACTACTTTCCCAATGGCCATATAATACACAGATCTTGTCTTGGAATGTATAATCTACTATAACCTTGAAACTTGGGAAATTCAGACTCGAGATAATAATTTGTTGATAACTTTAGAAAAGGTCACCATTAGTGGATGTTTCAGGTTGCTAGAAAGGGAGTTGTAAGCCGAATTTGACTTCATGTTATCACAATGTCAATTTTTGAGAAGAAAGGGTATTACAGAAACATCATTACAAAGGAATGATTTTCAACCCCTAGAAAAGGAAAGTTCCAATTACCAAAGAAGCTACATAAATCATATTTCTAGGATAAAATCTCAGATATTATTGATCTATTGCATAGGGTAAGGGGAAGCATGAATTGACATGATTTCAAAGAGTGGATGTATTTGTTCATCTAGATTATTTGTGTTAGAGCATAGTACCTAGATTGGGCCACCATAATCAATGACTAGTTGCACAATATGATGAGGAATTTTGTTGGCAATAGGTTTTTCTATATGTCATCCTACCTCTTCTATGTGTTGGCATGCACCAGATCCTAGATAAGATTAAATCCTATGGAGGATTATGATGAGAATATTTACATTTACATTTATTAGCTAGATTTTTAGCTCAAGAAGAGCTATACAAACTTTCAAAGGGTAAATGATGTGTTTACTACATGACTAGTCAAGGAGTTGCAAGGTGACTCAGGCCAGAGTGTTTCCTTGGAGGATTTTCAATTGTTTACTAAATATGGCAACCTTTTCTTATAATTTTAGAAGTTTACATATTTGAGAGTCAGAGGGTTTGATGGTTTTCCTCATAAACTTCCCAGATATGTTGAAGAAAAATTCATCTTGATAGAGTTATGTCGATAAATTTTGAAGGTCAACAAGAGATTTGCAAAGAGGAAGGTCAATATTTATTTTCCCATCAACCTAGGATATTACCAATGCAAGTCTCAATCAAATGCCCTCAACTTGGGAAAGGATATTACAAAATATAGTGTCTCTACTTATGAAAGAAGATTCCCATTTGACAACAAAAATTATGTACGGAATAATCTTCACCTCAATCATGGCTTCTATCATGTGCCACATTTGGAGGACTATTGGGCTGATTTTGGTGATGACGCTGAAGTTCAAGAAAGAGGAGATAGATGAGGATGTCTTTGGGATAGATTTTCAATTTAAAATTAGGATGGGATATTAGAGGAGTTGAAGATGATGAGTTCGACCTAGTTGACCTTGTTTATGTTAATGAAATTTAAACACAACCTTTAATACCAGTTGATTGGACTAGCAAAGAACCTAAGGATTTAAATGCTAGGAGTGTTGCAATGCTAAAAAAAATATATGGATTTCCAAGAAGAAAGGAGAAGTTGCAAAGGCTCCACCTAAAGATAGGAAAGGAATTGGAGGATAAATTAGCATAGGCTAGGTAAGTTCATCCTCCATTGTATCAACACCACCTCACCATTGAGCACATCATTACCAAGTGGTGGTGGAAGTTGAGAAGACCCACCTGAAAGGAGTAAAGGCCCTGAGAAAACATGTGGTGAAGGTCCTCTCATTGATGTTGATGTTGAGGAGCAGCCATAAAAGGAGAAAAATGTTAAATGAACAAGACAACTAAGGGGGGGTGAATCAGTTGCATCAAATTAAAGCATTAAACCCTTAACAATAATCAAATCTATATGTATTCATTAAACCCTTAATTTTTTATAGTGTTTAAACATGAAAATAAAATAACATAAATTGAAAACAACCAACACCTTACACAAGAGAGAACTAGATTTACGTGGAAAACCCTATAAGGGAAAAACCATGGTGAGGATTAGCTCATAATATAAGTAATTACAAAACTGATACAAAGAGGCTCACTGCTAGAATAGGATGCACTATCCAGAAAGGCTCACTGTCATAATAGAAAGAAGAAAGAAGATAGAATGTTACACAAAGAACATGATCTCAATGCAACATAGAATCCACCACAACAACTTCAACAACACTTGGAGTCTTCAAGAGATAAAGATACCTCAACTCACTACATTCAACAATCTTGCATTATAGATTGCACTAAATTTCACACCTCAACACCTAATTTCACATCACAACACTAATATCTATTCCAGACCTCATCTCGCATCAATTCACCTTGCATTTGTACCACCCGCAACCTAAAAACCATCTTCAATTCAACTACTTTACAAATTCAAAATAGGTTGGCACTAAGCATTCCCACAATGGATAGGAACAAAATTGGACCAATACAAAACTTAATTGGGACCCAAATTAATTCTCACATGCCACACTACACTTTCATTAATGCTCAAACATCTTTGAATGTAGTGTAAATACTAGGTTGATCGTTACCTGTACAAACACCATTAAAATTTAAACTACACGCTTCCTCAAATCTAAAGGTGACTTGCAAACCACACACCACACTTCCATCACTATCTCAAATATTCCTCTACCATCATGAAATCCATCAAACTCCTTTGAAACAATTTGCACCTCCAAAATGTACTGTACATTCAGACTACACTGCCAAACACTGCAACTCTAAAATCCATCTTTCGAAGCACAAGACCATAAATATTCTTGACACAAGAAAGAGATCAACACCATCAACATACCTTCAAAAATTTCAAGAGTTGAAGAACAATTGCAAAGAAACATGGAGCAAAAATATTTCTCCTAGACACCTCTGTAAGCAACACTAAATTAGGTCACACAAGTTGGTGAACATAACTTCCTCTAACCATTGATCCAGAAGCCAAAATTTTGGATATAGAAACTATGAACACCTCTATCCAACATATCCAAACCAAACAAGCAAATATTCAACCCAAAATAAATGAAAAGAAAAACCAAAACACCTTATTTTATCAATTTTCTCAATATCCTTGACATCTTAACCACTACAACAATCATGAACATAAGCTTATCAAAGTGACACCATAGGTTAACACCAGTAACTTAATTGATGAAGACATAATGCACCTAATCAAATCAACATCATCTCTCAATCAATACATAACTATCACCAATGACAACACAAGCTTGTTGACATCAGTGACAACACCTTCATACTCACAACAATCTCCCCCTTTGTCATTGATGGAAACACAAGATGTGAAAAAACATCAAAGGAAACATACACAACATACTTGCAAAAGTATCTCTATCTCTCCCCTAATCAAATTTTTCTCTTTCATATGACATCTCTCTCTCTCTCTTTGTATAATTTTTTTTTTTCACATTACTCTGTTTCTCTCCCTTTGACATCAATGGAAAAGGACAACATTTTTCATTTTTCTCCCCCTTTGACATAGAACCAAGATACTTGCAACTACCCTTATTACTCCCCCTTAGAAGTATACACCAAACAACTTAGCAACATATATTCCATACTGCAACAATATCACTACCTAGTCCCCCTAAGAGGTAGCCACCGACATTAGTTCAAAAAAGGAATAAATCCATAGATCCACTAGACTGATATATCTCCATATGCATCTAGTTCAAAGGAGGGGCAATAACCCCCAACTTCTCCCAAAGATACTCAAAAGTATCCTTAAGAAGAGCCTTAGTAAATGTGTTAGCAATTTGATCCTTTGTAGGTACATATTCAAGCTTCTCTTAATTCTACATAGCCTTCTATCTCAAAAAGTGATACCTAATTGATAGATGCTTTGTTCTTGAATGTATCACTGGATTCTTTGAAATGTTGATTGCACTTGTATTATCACAAAACATAGAAATCTATAGGCTCATCATACACCTCTTTGATATCCTTCAATGTTTGTCTCATACATAATACTTGTGTGCAACAAGATGTTGCAATATACTTAACCTTTCTGGTAGATAAAGAAATAGAATATTATTTCTTACTTATCCATGATACAATCTACATCCAAGAAAGAATGCAACATCACTTTTACTTTTCCTATCACCCACACAAATAGACCAATCTGCATCTGTGTAAACACTCAATGTGAAATCAATATCCTTAGGATACCACAAACCATAATCCAGAGTACCCTTCAAATATTTGAATATCCTCTTCACTACTGCAACATGTGTCTCTTTAGGATCTTGTTGAAATCTGACCACAAAAAAAATTGCATGCATGATATCTAATCTAGTATCAGTTAGGTATAGTAGTCCACCAATCATATATCTATAATTTCTCTAATCATCCTTAGGGGATTCATCATCCTTACTCAATTTGTAACCAGTAACCATAGGAGTACATACTGATTTGGATTCTTCCATTCCAAACTTCTTCAACATTTCTTTAACATACTTTGATTGTGAAATGAATATGCCTTTACCTATTTGATTGATTTGAATCCCAAGGAAGAAATTCATCTCCCCAAACATAGACATCTCAAACTCTTTTTGCATCTCTTCTGCAAACTTCCTACACATAGCTTCATTGCTTCCAAAAATTATGTCATTAACATATACAACCACTATCAAGATTTGATCTTCCTAAACTTTGAAGTAGATATTAATATATGTGGTGCCCTTATTGAATCCTTATTGTATCAAATATTTGTCCAACCTTGCATACCAAGCTCTGGGAGATTGTTTCAACCCATACAATGCCTTCTTCAATTTGTAGACCACATGAGGTTTATCTAACAACTAAAATCCTTTTGGTTGTTCCATGCAAACTTCTTCTTCTGATTATCCATTCAAGAAAGCATACTTCAAATCCATCTATTACCACTAAATTCCTCAAATCTTCATCAACCTTGACACTTGCAATTTCAAAAATCTTTCTTATCCTTTTTTTGTAACATTTGTAAGCTTTTATTTTAGTAGAATATCCAAGGAAAATACCTTCATCAAACCTTGCATCAAACTTTCCTAAGTTTTCATCATCTCTTCTGATATAGCATTTTCTTCCAAACACTCTAAAGTACTTGACAATAGGAATCCTTCCATACCACAAATCATAGGGAGTCTTTGTGTTGTTAGCTCTTGCTTGAACTTTTTTATGTATGTAAACATCAGTATGAATTGCTTCTCTTTAGTATACTTCTGGTAGGTTAGCTTTTTTTTATCATAGTCCTTTCCAAAATTGATGTGACACATTCTCTTGTTCCATAACCAATTGTCATTAATATGAGTCATAAAGCAGTGATCAACACTCTTGAACTAATAGATATTTCCATCTATCCTCTTTCCAACAACAATCATACTCTCAAACACTTTTTTGATCTCACATACATCATCCTAAAACATAAGATTATATCCTTTGCTACACATTTGTCAAAAATTCAAGAGGTAATGCCTTAAACCTTTAACATAGTAAACATCTTCAGTATTATGCTTTCCATCAAAATTGATTGAACCTATTCCAAAAATCTTAGCACCTGTATCATTTCCAAATTTAATAATTCCTCCATCATATTTTTCAAGTTTAACAAACTTACTCTTATCTCTGGTCATGTGATTTGAGCAACCACTAGCAATAACCCAATATTTTGTGTCTTGTCTAACATGAAAAGAAGATACCAAAGTACCTCCGGTTTTATCCTTTTTCTCTAGAACACTTTCCTTCACACAAATTTCAGAGTTAGTAGAACTAGATTCATCTTTTAAAGCTAAGAAAAAACTTTCATCATCAACATCTCCATAATCAGATTTATCATCAGAAATACCACCATCTTCTTTAACATAATATCTTTTCTTGATAATTTTTCCTTTGTTTTCCTTGTTATTCTTGTTCACAACTTTTTTTGGACATCTCTTGAAGCATATTGACCTATATTTCCACAATTAAAACATTTAAAAAGGTAATTTACCTTTGTACTTACCAATGCCCTTTTCTATTCTTCTTACAAAGTTAGCTTCCACATCATCAAGATCATCTCCATCTGAATCTTCAACTTTTTTTTATTTTCCAATCTTGAAAGTAGTCTCCATTTTTGTACCATTTTTCAGACTAATTTTTCTTATTTCAAAGAAGTTGGTGTGCCAAACAACTAATCTC
>VDFB02252256.1:0-64966 GCA_007258455.2 Sequoia sempervirens
AAATCAAGAAGAGTGATATACGATAAAGCATACAAATTTTGGAAAGATGGCGTCCCTGCATCTTTCAACAACACTTTTATTTTGAATCTCAAAGTAGAAGAGTGATTTGGTGGGGAGGGAATGGCGTTTATCATAACTTGTAAAAGAAATATAAGTGAAAGACTAAAGGAGAGCCATGGGCTATGCTATCTTAATATGTTCATTTGTAATGCCTGTCATAATTTTTCAACTCATATCCACATTTGCTTCATTTATTACCTAATTTTTCATTTAGGAGGGACTGTAGCTATAACAATCCACATTTTTCTTCATAAAATCAAAAGATTGAATGTATGAGGATGAAGTGCCACATCCTACTTTTTTCACAAGGAAAGATATTAAAATTTTACTCTTGTCAATATCACATAAATGACACAATTTTTTTGTGAGGGTTTTTCATTAATGTGTGTGATTTGAGGGAATGGTGAGGAAGATTTATTAGCCATTTGCAAGAGGAAATTGAATGCGAAAAATAAAAAAGCATCCAATAGTCTAGATGGTTTTCATCGTCTTGCATCCTCTCGAACAACTTGCATAGTGGATGACCAAAGTCAGTTGTCTCACTTTAGATAGGGAATGCCTTTGGTGTAACTACCAATCACACTTTGGTGTGAATGGGTACGTTGAAGAGGTGTGAAAGGTCAATAAGGCAAAATTTTGGTCTATTTTTTGCATACATTTGTGTAAAACATCAGGTCAATTGCTAGGACCTCTGAATTAGAAAGATGATCAGGTTTCATTACCAACAAGCTCATGTTAAATTTGCAATAGGGAGAGATGGAGAGAGAGGGAGAGATATCAATAGAAAGAGGGAGGGGTAGACGAGGGAAAAGCAAGATAGAAAGAGGGGTAAGGAGATATAAATAGGTGATAGAGATAGAGAGGAAGATAGAGATGGAGATGCAGATGTAGATGGAGAAGGATATGGAGAGAAGATGGAGAGATAAAGAGAGAGAGAGAGAGAGAGAGGAGAGAGGGATATACAGAGATGAAAGAGATAAATATATATAGAGGGAGAGTGAGGGGATATAGAAAGATAAAGATAGAGATAGGAAGTGATATATTGAGAGAGGTAGAGAGAGGGAGAGATATGGGGGTAGAGAGAGATGGATAGATGATAAGATAGAGATAGAAGTGGAGATGGAAGCAAAAATATGGAGAGATAAATAGGCAAAGAGATATAGAGGTATAGGAAGAGGGAGAGGGAGAGAGGGAGAGAGATGGATGGATAGAGAAATAGAGACATGTCTAGAGATAGAGGGGGGAGAGGAAGATAGAGGTAGAGATGAAGATAGGAGAGAGGAAGAGGGAGAGAAATAGATAGAGAGATAGAGGTAGAGACAGAAAAATAGAGAGAGATAAGGAGATTGAGAGGGAGAGATAGAGAGGAAGAGATATAAATGAAGAGGGAGAGGGAGAGAAAAGGGTAGAGGGAGAGAGATCTTGTAGAGGAGGGAGGAGAGAGGGATATTGAATGAAAAATCCTTTAGGATGCATGTATTTGAGTGGAAGATTGGGGTAGAATAGTTAGGAGGTAGGCCATATAAATATTTGAATGCAAAGAGAGAATACGCATTATGGGAAGGCGTATACTTTAATGGAAGCATGACTGGTTCTATGAGATTTTGAAAATGGTGATAGAGGAACTTAATGTTATGGGATGGGTTCATGGTAGATATATACTTGAAGCTGAAGGATAGGTAGATGAATTAGCCAAGGGTGGCTAGGATGTGCAAAACTGAAGATCACAGTGACGACACAAAGCCAAAATAAAAGATGTATCAATGGAATAGGGAAAGTAAGAATATAAACCCTAACAAAGTTAAACAAATGATAATGTATTAAAAAAGTATAAATCTAAACCCTAAGGTAAAACCCTAGGGGGTTTAAGATTGGATAGGGTCATAAAAAATGTAAAAGAAAGATGCTTTTCCTATTAAAATGTTAGGTTAATTAAATGAATGTACATATTCGCGAATAAATTACTCTAGATTAATAGGTGACAAATAAGAATGATAAGTGTGTAAAGTAGATAGTATTATATGAAATAAAATGGAAATGAAAGATGTGCATAGAATTAGAAAGAGAGCGCATAACATAACATATAAAATATTTAATATATTTAATAAAAAATAATTTTAGAAATTCTTATATTTTAAATAAAAAATTAAACCATTTAAAATATTTATTCTTCAAATATATTGCCTATATAATTTAGATTAATAAATTTTGCAAAGACATTTTTGTTTATTCTTAAACTTACCTTGAATCTTCCGCTACTCTTACAATTATTCCATAAACCCTTGCTATTATTAAATATAAATATTATTCTTTATTACGAATCCTATATTTAATTTTGTTAAAGTGTCGCTTACGTAAATTGTAATCTGATTTAATGGTGTTTGGAATGTGCAGAGAATTATTATTATTTTATGGCATTTCGTAGTGGGGATACAAGGAAGAAGGATGTGATGTTATGACTGACACTGCTTGATATTAATGAGGTCGCATTGGTAGTATTTCCATTTACGACACAGTTTGTACGCCGATAAAGGAAAGAGTAATTGACAAGGCATACAAAACTAATGGCGCTGACCAGTACACTGGTGGCATGTGTGGGCCGTCCATGTTTACACAGTTTCAAATTTACGACACAGTTTGTACGCCGATAAAGGAAAGAGTAATTGACAAGGCATACAAAACTAATGGCGCTGAACACAGTTTGTACGCCGATAAAGGAAAGAGTAATTGGCAAGGCATACAAAACTAATGGCACTGACCGTTGGGCTTAACCAGTACACTGATGGCATGTTTACACAGTTTCAAATTTAAACCATTCCCACTTGAAAGTATGGTAGATGCCCGTAAACATCAGATATAAACCTTTATTGTACTTCATCTTTATTTTAAGCACATGTCTATTGCTTGTCAGCCATGGCAGAAAAATACAGGCAGTTGGAACAGGGCTTCCATGGAGATTCTTAGACGTGGGTAGTTTATGCAAATGGTTGCTGCAATGACAACTTATGGGCATCCATCAAATCATAATGGAAGGTCAGATATTACTGTTGGAAATGCTCTGGTAAAACAAGGCACGTGAACTGTTCGACAGAATGCCTCAAACAAATGTGGTCTTTGGAATTCTATGATACAAAATGCATTTGTTGAAAAGGAATTAGAAACTTCAATCAAATGTAAAGCCAAACTCCTTGCCAGCATCATCCTTGCCTGTGCCAAAATTGGAGCTTTGGAACAGTATAAAGGAAAAAGTAATTTTATCAGATGATGTAGCTGCAACTGTAATTTTCCTTTTAATTTGCATATGCATCATTCAATCATATCATGAAAAGTCAACTTTATTTTATCAATTGCTATCTACTATCAAACTAACACTTCAAGGCACACCCTAGCACAGAATAACAATGAACTTACATACATTAATAAGGTGATATTCATTTTCCTATTGATATAAGGGCATATAGTTGGAATGTGAAATCCTACTAATCATCAGATTTTGTGAGTGAGAAGGAAGATATGAATGTTCCATGATTGATAAACTCACATTGTATGTGTATAATAGCAAGAAGATTGAGCACAAATGGTGATAACTAATGCAATGTCCACATGGTACTTTAAGTGATAGATGTCAACAAAAAAGGACCAATAGTTAATTGTTGCATGTCATTGGATGATCCAATTGATTTAACTACTACTTTTTAAAAAATTAGCAACATAATTTATGTCTTTAATGCATTAGACAAAGTTTAAAATATTGAATGTTGGAACAAACTACATTAATAAAAAATGATTGGCTTTGGCCACTAAAATCTCATTATAAAATTTAATAAACTGTAGTTTAGTATAAATAGTCAAGGTCTTCTAGTTGACCTTACAATAGGAGTTGAATCAATAATTATGCATTTTATCTATAAATATGCAATCTTTGTCATTCAAATTATTGAAAAACATTGTTCTCATACCATCTCCTTGTGTTTTCTTCCTTATTGTGTGTTCTCCATTATGAGTCTCCTTGCTATATGATTGGGCATACCTCCACTAGACTAATTGTCTTCATTTTTGTTTTGGTAAGTCACATTTAAGGCAAGTTTTGTAAAAAAGGTTGGTATTGTATTCATTACTGTTTCTTGTAGTAGCCATAAGTTATTTTAGTGCCTTACCCATGGGTTTGATATGGTGGTTATAGATGAAGATGGTAGAATGCAGAATACTACAAGAGTGGTTGATCAACCTAATTGGGGAGACTTGGTTTGAAATAGTAAAAAATATGTGGCACCATACTTTGCAAATGGACAAGCTGAAGCAAAAACTTGCTATAATTTTCAAGAAAATTAGAAACAAGCTAACTTGCTCGATTAACTTATATGAATTATATTGCACAATTGAGATTAAGCTATCCAATGATTAAACTTCTTGGTACCATTCTCTTTGTCAAAATTCAGGTCAATCTTATTTCTCTACAGTTTAGTCATTTCAGAGGCAAGGGTAGGTGGAGTGGAATAGGGGGCTATTAGATGTAATTTAATGTTATAATTTTGGACAATTATGGTAAGTGATGTATGGAATGATGCAATAACATCATTTGTTTATGTCTAAAAGGTAATTTAGAATACCATTGTAACTTCCCATTCAATATTAAACATGAGCATATATTTATTAAAGAGTGTGCCATCCAATGGTCTCAAACTGTGTATTCATTCTTCCAATGGAAAATTGAATGTAGACATTTTGAAGCTAATGAATGCTGACCTAAAAATTTGAAATCTTTAAAGTAGTGAGAACAGGGATGGTTGAGAAGTCTCAGATTTTTTAAACAAAAAGGAAAAAGAAAATGAAAAAGGGGCTTTATCCTTAGGCAGTGTGTTGGAATAACACAAGAAGATATCAAAGGTTGAGTAATCAAAAATTTAAAAACTTTAGAAAAATTTAGCAATTGAAATAAGTAATAAAGTTTGGCATTTTAAAATAAACTGTTAGTTGAAATAAGAATCTATTTTGTCTATTTACTAATTGTCAATATTGTTTGGTTTGAGATTTTTTCAATTGTTACTTTTAATTCATGAAATATTTGAATCGGAATATTATCTCTTGAATTACCAATTTTATTCAAACCATAATTAATGCTAATTTTTGTTTTATTTATACTAAGCTAAGAATTCTAGCATTGGTTTGGGTTCAGATTTGTGGGTTCAATTTGAAAGTTGGGTCATTTTTTTTTTTTGGATGAATTCATCGATACAAGAGCATATAAAAATTACATATATAAGACTTTTCTTTAATGAATATAAATAAATATAGTAAAATGAAAACTATATCTGTTGTTCATTTATATAAATATAAATAAAATAGTAAAATAAAAAAATATATAATTAATATTGCTCTATTGTGCAAATTTTTTTTAAAGTGCGAAAAAATTATTGATTTGTGAAAAACTTAGCGAATTTGCAAAAACTTTGAATTGCAAATATCGTCAAAACAAACTATGAACGATAGGAAATTAATCAGTAAACCCTACTATAATCATTTTTATATCAATGAATTTATTTATTCTAACAATCTACAAGTGAGTAAACCCAAAGTTGGAAAATCAGCAAAATCTTCATCGATGGAAATCCAAGAACCGAAAAAAACTCAGGAAGATAGGGATCCCACAAAAATCACAAATCAATGCAAATCCTTAGAACATTTGAAGCATCAAACAATAGACTTATCAGTTGAGGCAGAGGAGGATAGAAGAATTCTTGAAGACATGGTAGTGATTTGTAGGTTTGAAAGGAGGAGAATTAGGGAATGGGCCGAAAAAGCTTGGAAAATGCAAGATATTATAAAAATTTTACCCAAAGGCTTTTTCATAGCAATATTTGTTTCAAAGAAACAAAGGGAGAAAGTCCTACAAGGAATTCTATGGGAGATGGATGACCACTTGTTGTATATGCGAAAATGGCATTAGAACTTCAATCCCCTAGAGGCGGATCCCTATGATAGACCAATTTGGATTAGGCAACACAATTTACCACTAGAATATTATTCAAAAGAATGTTTGGAGAAGATTGGACACTCCTTCGGAACATTAATAGATATAGATGCAAACCTTTTTGAAGGAGACTCATGCATATATGCCAAGATCCAAATAGCAACAATTAGGAAGATTCCAAGTGAGATCCTATTGTGTGTAAAAGGTGAACACTGGAAACAAGCAATTGAGATAGAGAAAATAAAAAACTATTTGTCTCAAATGTCACAACAGAAAATACAATGAACAAGACTGTAGAAAGAATGCTTCCTTGAAACATCCTAAAATGCAACCAACTCATAAGATGGTTTAGATAAAGAAAGCTAGCAGCTGCTCAACCTAGAATACTAATTTACCAAACATATAGACTACACCAACTGTCAAAGATCCGCCAACCAAAAGAGATACTATTATAGAAGGTAGTTCAAAAGGAGATATGGCATACTCAAGTAAGGAAAAATAAAGCACAAAGAAATCCTGGGTAATAGGGAAAATCAAGAAAGATAATATAGAAAAACCATTAAATCATATTAAGGAGGAATAAGATTTTGAGGAACTATTTGCAGAAGAAGATCAGATGGATAATGATGAATTAGATATCGTTGATCCAGAGCATTGTTCAAAAGAAAAAAAGTAAAGGGGAGGAAAACTAACAAGCAAAAGTGAGAGGAGGAAGTGATGGAAAAAGGACTAAAAAGCATCTCCAGTTTTCAGATATCCAAGGGAGGAAAACCCTTCCTTGGAGGGAAATGAAGATATCCACATGGAATGCTAGGGTCCTAAATGCCATTGACAAGAGATTCTTAATTAAGCGTCATATGGAGCAAATATCATCTAACATAGTGATGATTCAAGAAACTAAACTAAACAAGCAGGAAGTAGAGAAGTTTCTCAAATATTGCAAATCCTGGGTAGGCCTAATTCAAGAAGCCATAGGGATGACTAGTAGATTGGAAATATTATGGAGAAACACTAGAATTACAATAAGTCTAATTCAAGCACACTACAACTGGATGGAATGCAAGGTATCAGATGTTGATCTAAATTTCAATTTGTTCAATGTTTACAATCCCATCAAGACTAAAGATAAGAAGGATTCTTGGAAAGCAATCAACAATAAAATAAGGCAAATAAGTGATCAATTTTATATCGTAGGTGGATAGTTTAATGCAATAACAAACCTCTTTGAGAAGAATGAAGGTGTTATGAAAATCAATAGAAATATAAAAGACTTCAGAGATTTCATGGAAGAAATAATTAAATGTATAGATTATCAAACATCCAATGGGATCTACACTTGGAAAAATCGAAGAATGGGTTTTAATAAAATTGTAGGAAGATTAGATAGATTCCTAATATCAACTAATTGGACATGGAGGGAGCCATAAAAATGGATGCAACTATACTTCCAATTTTAGTTTCAGATCATTACCCTATCCTATTAAAGATCAATACTGGGTCCAATGAGTGAAAGAATTATTTAAAGTTTGAGAACATGTGGTGGAGAGAGGAAATCCTACTACCCTCTATTGAATCATGGTGGAATGTGTGCAAGGTTAATGACACACCTAGTTAAACCTTCATGAAAAAGCTACAAATAGTGAAAGAAAAATTGAAGAAGTGGAACAAAGAAGTTTTTAAGAACATTTTTCAAGAAAAAGAAAAGGTGGAAAAAGAATGAGAAGAATTACAAAAACAAGGTAATAATGTATGGCATGTTCCAAGAGGATTACCTAATGGAGTAGGAATTGAAAAATAATCACAAGGATATTTTTGGCAAGAGAAGAAATATATTGGAGAGATAGGCGCAGAGAAACATGGTTAAAAAAAGGAGATACAAATACTAAATACTTTCATCCCACTTCCAAAACATAAAAGACTATTAACAAAATTAGTGAAATCAAGGCAAATAATGGAGATACAATTAAAGATAAGAATGCAATAGAAATGGAAGATGATAGTTTCTTTAAAAAAATCCTGGGTGTTGAAAGTGAAGCAGATCTATGCAATAGATCTGCTTCATTTTTAAAGAAGTTAGAATGGCCACATTTTAGCTACATCTAGATAAAGCACCAAGGCCAAACAAATTTTCAGCCAATTTTTATCAGAAGTGTTGGTAGCTGATAGGAAAAGAGGTGTAGGAGGTGGAAGAATAATTTAAAAAAAAAGAAATTTGCAAAAGATCTCAATAACACAGTAATATCTTTGATACCAAAGAAGCAAGTATGCGACTCTTTTATTGACTACCGGCTAATATCTTTGTGTAACACAATCTACAAGATCATTACCAAAGTACTGGCCAATAGAATTAAGATCTTGAACTCAATCATCTCAGAAGAACAAAGCGAATTTTCCCTAGGTAGGGAAATCATTGACAATATTGCCAATGAAGTAGTTCACACAACGTACACAAAAAAAATACAAGGGATGATGATAAAACTAGAAATTATTAAGGCTTATGATAGAGTAAAGTGGGGTATTTTAATTGAAGTACTCCAAAGATTTGGGTTTGATAAGTCTTGGATAGCTCTCATTCAAAAAATGTGTAACAACGGTAAGATACTCATTGGATGTGAATGGGTCCATGTGTGATTTTTTTCCTACCACAAATAGACTAAGAGAAGATCCTTCAAACAAAAAAGAGAAAACAATAGTTGGAAAGGCATAAAGGTGGCGGAAGATCTCAATTCAATAATACATACAAATGAAGGATTTGATGTTTGGAATTTCCTATGGAATAATAGGAAAATCATAATAGAACATCTGACCTAGAAAGTTAATAATGGGAAGCAAGCTAATTTTTGGATAGACTCTTGGAATGGAAACACACCATTGGAAGAATTAGAGGGAATTAAGGAATACTTTGGTCCAATTTCAAGTCAAATAGGGCACAAATTCAGGGACTACATAAGTTTGAACCATCCCAAGTATGGAAATCAACATAATTGGATTGATGTTGGGAATCTACCAATCCCTATAGAGGTTAAAATGAGGCTAAAACAAGAGCTGGAAAAAAGAAAGGTCTTACTGAGAGTTCAGAAGAAGATGAAATAATTTGATGTGGATCTCAATCTGGGGAATAGTCTATTAGAGTGGGATATCAGATTCAGAATGCCATAAGGACCAATTCTTGTTGGCCGACCAAATTATGTTGGCATCCAACAACTCTACCCAAGGTAGGAGGATTCCTTTGTATAGCACTACAAAAAGGAATACTTAAAACATAAAGACTAGAAAGTATTGGTATACAAGGTCCCAATAGGTGTATTGTGTGCTACAAAAACAATGAAACAATCAATCACTTGCTACTAGGATGTGCATGGGCATCGAAGTGTTGGGATTGGATCCAGGGCGTACTAGGGTGGAGAGGGGCAAGACCAAAAAATCTAAATGATTGGTTAAATAGTTGGCCAAAAGGGAAGAAAGATGCTTTATGGATAGATTTATGGGTAGGATTACCCTCAATGATTGTTTGGCACATCTGGAAAGAAAGGAATCATAAAATCTTTCAGGAAAAAAGCATAGAAATGTAGACACTTAAAATTGTCCTGATTGATATTGCACATTTGAATTTGATTATTAACACCATTTCATCTTGAATCACCTCTTTTAGACCGTTTAATCAAATAATATTAATTATTTAATTAAATTCACCAGCTTCTCATATTAATCAAATAATCAATGTTATTTGGCTAGTTCATCCCCTTTCATACTAATTTTCATCTTATTTAATTAGGTAATGCAAACTATTTAATTAAACCCTTTAAGTCTTCACATTTGATTAAATAATCCTAATTATTTAGTTGAATGTCCTTACCCCCTTTTTTATTAAATAAGTTAATTATTTAATGAAAGTCCTAATTTCATCCATCTTGCACAATTAATTAATTTCTTAAATTACTTAATTAGCTAATTTCTCTCACCCTCCCACTTGCAAGGTAATATTCACATGGAATATTCCTTTGTATCCAACTCTCTTCAATGGGAAATATCTTGTAACAACTTCCTAATTTTTAGGAAGTGTGCTTCTTCAAATCAATGAGAGCCATTGATTAAAATCCTTGATCCTTGTCAACTTGCATTCTCATCCATTGATGGAAATCCTTGATCCATGCCATCTTCGATTGATTTTCATCCATTGATTGATCAAATCAATCTTGACCATTGATTCAACTATTTCTCCTATAAATAGTCCTCATTTCTATGAGAAAAGGATCCACTTTCATTTAGAGTAATTACACTATACAAAATTTTAGAGAATTCTCCATTAGCATTTTAGCATTTAATATCCATTTTAGCTTAGCTTTTGCATCCATTTTCATCAATCTTCATCAATGACATCCATTTGAAAGCTTGTTTCAATCTAGGGATTGGGAAAGGACTAACATTCCACATCAATGCAACACCAATTCCCCAATGGGATGAGGTTTGAGTCATTGGATTAGTTTCCATTATGCATTTCTATTTAGTTTCTTGATTAATGGATTCTTTGTTTGATGTTTTCAACTATTTCATTGAGAGCTTGACTTAACTAGTTAGATCTTGGTTCATTTCTTGTGGATCAACCATGTTTAGCTTAGGTTATGATCATGCTCACAAAGACAAGTTTTGAAGGGGCCCTAAAACCCTTTACAAACAGGTTTTGAAGGGACCCAAAACCCTATCTTAACAAAGAACATTGCCAAAAGATATACCAAAGACAACTAGTAATCAAACACTAGCAGTCATAATGAAGCTAAAAAAAATAGTTTGCTCTAAACCAATGGAAACAACCACATAACAAACCAACTTAGGAAAAATAGAAATCCTAAACTAAGAAAAATAACCAATGAGAGTCTTTGGCCTGATAAAACTTTCATTCGCTACCTTTTGGTACATATCTAAGAGCCTAGTTTTACTAATTGTTATTACCATATAAAAAACTCTTTGTTGTAACTTATTTTAATTAATCTTTTGCTGAAAGTGTTTTTGGATTAGATTGTGTTTGTGTTTTTTTGCATGAACATTTCTTATCACAATTTGTGATCCATCATCAAGATATGAGAGAACATAAGGAGTAAAAATGATGATGGATCACATAGTGTGATCCGAAACATTGATGCAAAAAAACACAAACACAATCTAATACCAAAAACACTTTCAACAAATCTTCATGGATTGTGGAAATCTGTTATCACTAATTAATTAATCTTGATTCATATAAATTTATTTTTAAAACAATTGTAGATAAAAAAGTAATTCTTAAATAATAATAAAATATATGTATCTATATAATAAAAAGTTATAACATAATTCAAAATATATTCTTAGATATATTTATTTAAAATATTTATACTAATTATAAATTAATTGAAATAAAAATTTGAAAACTATAAAAAATTATTAACAAATAAAATATATTTCTATTATTTTTCATATAAAAACATATAAGTTATATAAAATTATATATATTTTTAAATTTCTCAAGTTATTAAATGTACATAAAAAATATTTTTTGTAAATACAAGTATACAATTATTAAATATAGTCAATGCATTACTTATCTACATACACTTCCCTACTCAAAAATAATATTTTTTATTGATATGATTTGACACTATCACGTGACATCATTGACCTATATTTTGAGAATTAGTAATCTTTGATTTTCATCTTACCATCACAATTGCATAAATCACAATAACAAAAAAAATATGAAATATTCACTAAATTTTTTATAATCCATTAAGTAGAAGTCAGTTTCAAATCATTTAAAATTGGATGTGAAATAATTTTTTCAAATTGAAAACTACCTACTTATTTTTGTTGGGAAAAGAAACAAGGAAATTACAATAAATAGGACATAAAATTTAAAGGCGTATAGTCAATAGAACAATTACAAAGAGTTCATCATACAACAATCATATCATTTCAAAAGGGTAAAATATTAATCAAGGAAAGCCTCATGAAAGAGGGGATGAACAAATGACACAAACAAAGCCACACGAGTCCTCATGAAGGAATCTTCCAACACAACACTCTTATCACTAGTCAATCTTTCCTATCATAATTCTTCAACTCATTCAGATGCAAACAACATGTCCAATGCCAATGCAATACATGGCATGGAAATACATCTTCCACTCCTTCCCTAGTTTCCTCTATTTCTTCATTCCAAGTTCCTTCCAACTCAATAGAACAAGATTTTCAACAAGAACACCTCCTTTGTTAATTCCTTATGGTGAGGAACATCTAGAACCATGGTCAACAAAACATTATTCTTCTTATATTACAATATACTTTGAAGGCATCTTTTGCAACTACAAAGGAACACCTTACTTGTTAACCTATTTGGTTTGTGTTACACAATCAACACCTACAGTAAATTTTTGTTGGCCTTAACATTTTTGACACAATTTTTTTTATAGTGATTTGTTCTCAATGTTTGTTGTGTTAATGGATCTAGTTGCATGTAATTTTGTCTTGGGTTAGTGTATTAATGTCTATCTTGTTGCAATCTTTCTTTAATTATTAAAATGTATATAGTTGTGAATATTTGTTTGTTTGCAATATTTGAAGATGTTAAAAAGTATAGATTAGGAATTTTTTTAAAAGAGTTAAACTATGAAACTTACTTAGCTCCAAGTCAAATTTCTTTGTCCATTTCACAAGATTAGAAGACACAAAATACATCAGAGAAATATGCCTATATGTAGTATCTATCGATGAAGTGGATACAATACTATATTTTTCAATATTTCTCTTGACAAATGATTTCTAGATGTGCAATATGTGTGATTTTTTTAGTGTTCTAAGTTGTGTCTCTAAATATGCCATCCTAGACACTAAACTTAAATATTTTGGTACATAGACTAATAAGCAATTATGTAGTTTGGACAAAGGGTTAATTCGAGATAACTAAAGAATATGTTTCATTTTGGAGGATGCAATAATAGATGCAATTCTAAGGGATAAAATCACACCTACTATCAAGTTGAGGATGACAAAACATGTAAGACTCATAACAAGTCTAAAACACTAAAGGTAAAAGAATTAACACTAATGACTTTCTTTTAGATTTTGTTAACTTATGAGCAAAATATATCAAAATAAGTACCAAGATACACTATCTTAGAAAAAGACCCAATTTGAGTTTAAAAGAGTAGGGAAAAACATGTAAAGTATGTCTTTTTCTCCTCTATATTTTGCCCCACTTTAGTATGCATGTGAATTATAGGAATGATACATACTAAAGTAATGAAGATAACAATTAAAATTATGAACAAATTCAAAAAGTATATATAATATACATGACATGTTCCACTTTTATTCATGTTATTAGTAGATTTGCATCTCCAAATCCACATGTGTGGACATGAAAAAATGTTAGTTTAACCTATAAAAAATATCAGTATCATGAAAATTGTAATCATATTATATTTTTTGTATTTTGTGTTACTGTTCAAATATTAAAAAAAACTATATGAGGTGTAAAGATTTTAATTTTTTAAATGGTGTAGAACCTATGAAGGGACACTTTAACCATTTATCCATGAATGTGGCATTTATTATTTTTGTAATGTGGTGCAACCGACAAAGGGAGAATTAAATAAAAAAAGTATCAATACTAGTATAAAGCCAATGATGAATGTGGAAATTTAACCATTATTTGTGTAATGTGATGTAGGACCCATGAAGGGACACTTAAATCCAAAATAGTACTAGATCAATGCTAGTATAGGGCCCATGACGTGTCAGCCACTTTAACAAAATGCATGCATGATCCCAACTTCAAATTGGATGCATAATTTTTAACATTATGGATTTAATTTCAAGATTGGGGTATAATATGGCCACACATGTCATTTTGTTGGCCCTAGTGTATGAAAAAAATGATAAATACCAAACATCATGTGAAGAGGAGTAAAAGATATCCCTCGAATTCCCCCCCAAGTGTGAGGAAAATTCATATGAAAGATAAAGAATTTAATTGAAAGAATTAATGTAAGCACATTGTGTATAATGTACATATTCAAAATAACATAAATCTAATAGCTACAAAGATATCACGTAGTATTGTAGTTTAGTTTCATAAAATATCTCATCACTAACAAACATAGACAAACATACCAAGTAAGATGTGATCAAGTAAAATTATGGTAACATAACATATCTATCATTTTATCCAAAGGGATAGTAAATAAATTTTCTTGGTTGAAAGATGGAATGAATAAATTCTCCCAAGTGGGAAAGCTTAACAAAGTAGTGTGTGACAATGGCAAGTGTTATGAGTGCAAAGAGATAAAGAGAAATATGAAAATGATAAAGGGAAAGCTCAATATCAAAGGTGTAATCAAAATACTAAAGCATATCATGCAAAAAGATAAAATAACCAAGGAAGGTGAAGCACACCAAATAAGGCTTAAGAAAAAGGCCAAACATAAAAAGAAAAAGAAAAAAGAAACTATGTTTTTGGTCAACACGATGAAAATGTTTGTAAAGACACTCTATCACTTTTAATCATTCCAAACCCATAGGGATGAAATACAAAGAAAAAACATAAAATAAAGAAAATATTATTAAACAAAAGGAATTTTCATGACCACTCAAGTGTCAAAATGCACCATTAAATATTACTTTTATCATCCACCTCATTAGTTATGAACATTAGGGGAAAACATAAAGCAGTATCAAGGAAGATCAAAATAAGACATATAAGAAAACTAAGTCATGAGTAAGGACATGTGAATGATCAATATAGTTAGTATAGCCATTATTATCTAAAATATCATCACCTTTCTAATTGTTTAATCATGAAATCACCAAAAATAAATAATTGAAGAGCCTTCTTTTAATTCATAATAAAAAATTTATTTAGTTTCAAATACATAAAAAAATCTTTATAGATTTATGTTCTTGATCTTGCTCTTGAATTATAGCATTATTTTGGATAGGAGATGGATTGAGTGTATTACTATAGCTCATCACCAAGTAGTTGATATTATATTTTTACAAACAAGGATTGAAATCTTATGACATAATTGTGAATTCCTTCATTATTTTCTTGTTTATACTTAACCAAATTAATAATTATAAATTTAATACCAACATTCACATGAAAATTTTCAACAAAGACATTAGCTAGCTTAGCACATGAGTGTATGGGTCCATGTGGAAATGGATAAAATAAATCTAGTACATATTATTTCAATGTCCAAGAAACTCATTTTGCAAGCAATAACATTATATATGAAGTCTGGAAGATAAAATGTGTGTCACAGGATCTCCCTTACCATTATAAATTTTAAATTACAGGGCCACGAAACCCATGGGAAATGGATAATGCCAAAATATTGTAAGAAAGCGGATTATGATATGATTCACAAGTGATATTTTTCTTTGTAGTTAAAGGTAATGTGCTAACTATATCTTGAATCTCATCAAGTCTCTTTATAATTCCACTCAAGGGTAAATTGAGTGATTATGGGAGCATAAGTGAGGTTGTGAGTGGTAATGAATAGACCATTGTAGGGCCATTATGCATTTGTTGTCTAGCCCCTAGTATTTTTAGTACCTGAAAGATCCTCTTTCAGTCGTGAGTGAGTCCAAGTCTTGTCCTAGTTAGTAAAGTGGAGTCTCTATACTTAGTTGATTCTTTTGTTCATTATCGGTTGGTTATTAACGAGGTTTTCAAAACCCTATTGTCCCTCGATGAATTTTCCATAACCTAGATCTTTTCCTGACTCTGATCTTTGTTAAGTGTTTTGATCTTGAGTTAGTCTAGTCAAGTCTTAAAGTTAGCTTTCTATGAATTTGTCAGTTTCCCTTCGAGAACCATAAGGGTTCCCATTTTTTCTCCAAAAGTGTTCCTCGCAAGTTGGAGATATGCAAAGAAAAAGTGGTAGTGAGACGAT
Source organism: Sequoia sempervirens (assembly GCA_007258455.2). Classification (NCBI taxonomy): domain Eukaryota; kingdom Viridiplantae; phylum Streptophyta; class Pinopsida; order Cupressales; family Cupressaceae; genus Sequoia; species Sequoia sempervirens. The sequence continues at coordinate 15,964 of VDFB02252256.1, forward strand.
ATACTTTTTTGACAACTCTTGTCAGAGCCGATGGAGGTTTTCATAACTAAGTGGATGCTAATGAAATTCTACAAGTATCGTCGATGCCCAAATTTAATAGATAGAAAGTTATGCAAAGGAGAATAATGTTCAAATAAGGAAATAGGAAAGGTTTAAAAACTTTGTTGAACTCTAACTCAGTCATGAAAAAAAAATTCAAACCCGATCCTATCTAGTACATTACAAAGTCCAAAATTGGCACCAAGTGCCTACATGTTAGAGAGTTAATATTGTTAGAGCTAAGTTAGCTGAAATAAATTTCTAATCGTATGTGGATTAAGGTTCTTTCATGGCATAATTACTCATTTCATGGAGAGAATTGAGGTTTGTGCAACAGAGAAAAGTAGAGACATGACTAAAATTCACAAGGAGAATTCAATTGGAAATAACTAGGTAAGTAACCTTCTTGAATATTTTTTCTGGCTAAATAAGTTTAATATATTTGTGAAGGGGAAGCGTTATTAGGTTTTTCTTTGAATTGAAGTTTAGAAATATAAGGAAAAATGAAATACAAATATCTCAGGTATGAGCATTTTTCCAGCCCAGATAGTTCATTTTTAGAGATAGGGAAGACTAGCATAGGTCATATTAATCTAGGGGAGTTTTGGGAAAGAATTCACAAACTAGATAGGGCTCCCATCAATCAAAGATTGGTAGAGAGTGGCTTGTTGGAAGAAACTACTTTCCCAATGGCCATATAATACACAGATCTTGTCTTGGAATGTATAATCTACTATAACCTTGAAACTTGGGAAATTCAGACTCGAGATAATAATTTGTTGATAACTTTAGAAAAGGTCACCATTAGTGGATGTTTCAGGTTGCTAGAAAGGGAGTTGTAAGCCGAATTTGACTTCATGTTATCACAATGTCAATTTTTGAGAAGAAAGGGTATTACAGAAACATCATTACAAAGGAATGATTTTCAACCCCTAGAAAAGGAAAGTTCCAATTACCAAAGAAGCTACATAAATCATATTTCTAGGATAAAATCTCAGATATTATTGATCTATTGCATAGGGTAAGGGGAAGCATGAATTGACATGATTTCAAAGAGTGGATGTATTTGTTCATCTAGATTATTTGTGTTAGAGCATAGTACCTAGATTGGGCCACCATAATCAATGACTAGTTGCACAATATGATGAGGAATTTTGTTGGCAATAGGTTTTTCTATATGTCATCCTACCTCTTCTATGTGTTGGCATGCACCAGATCCTAGATAAGATTAAATCCTATGGAGGATTATGATGAGAATATTTACATTTACATTTATTAGCTAGATTTTTAGCTCAAGAAGAGCTATACAAACTTTCAAAGGGTAAATGATGTGTTTACTACATGACTAGTCAAGGAGTTGCAAGGTGACTCAGGCCAGAGTGTTTCCTTGGAGGATTTTCAATTGTTTACTAAATATGGCAACCTTTTCTTATAATTTTAGAAGTTTACATATTTGAGAGTCAGAGGGTTTGATGGTTTTCCTCATAAACTTCCCAGATATGTTGAAGAAAAATTCATCTTGATAGAGTTATGTCGATAAATTTTGAAGGTCAACAAGAGATTTGCAAAGAGGAAGGTCAATATTTATTTTCCCATCAACCTAGGATATTACCAATGCAAGTCTCAATCAAATGCCCTCAACTTGGGAAAGGATATTACAAAATATAGTGTCTCTACTTATGAAAGAAGATTCCCATTTGACAACAAAAATTATGTACGGAATAATCTTCACCTCAATCATGGCTTCTATCATGTGCCACATTTGGAGGACTATTGGGCTGATTTTGGTGATGACGCTGAAGTTCAAGAAAGAGGAGATAGATGAGGATGTCTTTGGGATAGATTTTCAATTTAAAATTAGGATGGGATATTAGAGGAGTTGAAGATGATGAGTTCGACCTAGTTGACCTTGTTTATGTTAATGAAATTTAAACACAACCTTTAATACCAGTTGATTGGACTAGCAAAGAACCTAAGGATTTAAATGCTAGGAGTGTTGCAATGCTAAAAAAAATATATGGATTTCCAAGAAGAAAGGAGAAGTTGCAAAGGCTCCACCTAAAGATAGGAAAGGAATTGGAGGATAAATTAGCATAGGCTAGGTAAGTTCATCCTCCATTGTATCAACACCACCTCACCATTGAGCACATCATTACCAAGTGGTGGTGGAAGTTGAGAAGACCCACCTGAAAGGAGTAAAGGCCCTGAGAAAACATGTGGTGAAGGTCCTCTCATTGATGTTGATGTTGAGGAGCAGCCATAAAAGGAGAAAAATGTTAAATGAACAAGACAACTAAGGGGGGGTGAATCAGTTGCATCAAATTAAAGCATTAAACCCTTAACAATAATCAAATCTATATGTATTCATTAAACCCTTAATTTTTTATAGTGTTTAAACATGAAAATAAAATAACATAAATTGAAAACAACCAACACCTTACACAAGAGAGAACTAGATTTACGTGGAAAACCCTATAAGGGAAAAACCATGGTGAGGATTAGCTCATAATATAAGTAATTACAAAACTGATACAAAGAGGCTCACTGCTAGAATAGGATGCACTATCCAGAAAGGCTCACTGTCATAATAGAAAGAAGAAAGAAGATAGAATGTTACACAAAGAACATGATCTCAATGCAACATAGAATCCACCACAACAACTTCAACAACACTTGGAGTCTTCAAGAGATAAAGATACCTCAACTCACTACATTCAACAATCTTGCATTATAGATTGCACTAAATTTCACACCTCAACACCTAATTTCACATCACAACACTAATATCTATTCCAGACCTCATCTCGCATCAATTCACCTTGCATTTGTACCACCCGCAACCTAAAAACCATCTTCAATTCAACTACTTTACAAATTCAAAATAGGTTGGCACTAAGCATTCCCACAATGGATAGGAACAAAATTGGACCAATACAAAACTTAATTGGGACCCAAATTAATTCTCACATGCCACACTACACTTTCATTAATGCTCAAACATCTTTGAATGTAGTGTAAATACTAGGTTGATCGTTACCTGTACAAACACCATTAAAATTTAAACTACACGCTTCCTCAAATCTAAAGGTGACTTGCAAACCACACACCACACTTCCATCACTATCTCAAATATTCCTCTACCATCATGAAATCCATCAAACTCCTTTGAAACAATTTGCACCTCCAAAATGTACTGTACATTCAGGCTACACTGCCAAACACTGCAACTCTAAAATCCATCTTTCGAAGCACAAGACCATAAATATTCTTGACACAAGAAAGAGATCAACACCATCAACATACCTTCAAAAATTTCAAGAGTTGAAGAACAATTGCAAAGAAACATGGAGCAAAAATATTTCTCCTAGACACCTCTATAAGCAACACTAAATTAGGTCACACAAGTTGGTGAACATAACTTCCTCTAACCATTGATCCAGAAGCCAAAATTTTGGATATAGAAACTATGAACACCTCTATCCAACATATCCAAACCAAACAAGCAAATATTCAACCCAAAATAAATGAAAAGAAAAACCAAAACACCTTATTTTATCAATTTTCTCAATATCCTTGACATCTTAACCACTACAACAATCATGAACATAAGCTTATCAAAGTGACACCATAGGTTAACACCAGTAACTTAATTGATGAAGACATAATGCACCTAATCAAATCAACATCATCTCTCAATCAATACATAACTATCACCAATGACAACACAAGCTTGTTGACATCAGTGACAACACCTTCATACTCACAACAATCTCCCCCTTTGTCATTGATGGAAACACAAGATGTGAAAAAACATCAAAGGAAACATACACAACATACTTGCAAAAGTATCTCTATCTCTCCCCTAATCAAATTTTTCTCTTTCATATGACATCTCTCTCTCTCTCTTTGTATAATTTTTTTTTTTCACATTACTCTGTTTCTCTCCCTTTGACATCAATGGAAAAGGACAACATTTTTCATTTTTCTCCCCCTTTGACATAGAACCAAGATACTTGCAACTACCCTTATTACTCCCCCTTAGAAGTATACACCAAACAACTTAGCAACATATATTCCATACTGCAACAATATCACTACCTAGTCCCCCTAAGAGGTAGCCACCGACATTAGTTCAAAAAAGGAATAAATCCATAGATCCACTAGACTGATATATCTCCATATGCATCTAGTTCAAAGGAGGGGCAATAACCCCCAACTTCTCCCAAAGATACTCAAAAGTATCCTTAAGAAGAGCCTTAGTAAATGTGTTAGCAATTTGATCCTTTGTAGGTACATATTCAAGCTTCTCTTAATTCTACATAGCCTTCTATCTCAAAAAGTGATACCTAATTGATAGATGCTTTGTTCTTGAATGTATCACTGGATTCTTTGAAATGTTGATTGCACTTGTATTATCACAAAACATAGAAATCTATAGGCTCATCATACACCTCTTTGATATCCTTCAATGTTTGTCTCATACATAATACTTGTGTGCAACAAGATGTTGCAATATACTTAACCTTTCTGGTAGATAAAGAAATAGAATATTATTTCTTACTTATCCATGATACAATCTACATCCAAGAAAGAATGCAACATCACTTTTACTTTTCCTATCACCCACACAAATAGACCAATCTGCATCTGTGTAAACACTCAATGTGAAATCAATATCCTTAGGATACCACAAACCATAATCCAGAGTACCCTTCAAATATTTGAATATCCTCTTCACTACTGCAACATGTGTCTCTTTAGGATCTTGTTGAAATCTGACCACAAAAAAAATTGCATGCATGATATCTAATCTAGTATCAGTTAGGTATAGTAGTCCACCAATCATATATCTATAATTTCTCTAATCATCCTTAGGGGATTCATCATCCTTACTCAATTTGTAACCAGTAACCATAGGAGTACATACTGATTTGGATTCTTCCATTCCAAACTTCTTCAACATTTCTTTAACATACTTTGATTGTGAAATGAATATGCCTTTACCTATTTGATTGATTTGAATCCCAAGGAAGAAATTCATCTCCCCAAACATAGACATCTCAAACTCTTTTTGCATCTCTTCTGCAAACTTCCTACACATAGCTTCATTGCTTCCAAAAATTATGTCATTAACATATACAACCACTATCAAGATTTGATCTTCCTAAACTTTGAAGTAGATATTAATATATGTGGTGCCCTTATTGAATCCTTATTGTATCAAATATTTGTCCAACCTTGCATACCAAGCTCTGGGAGATTGTTTCAACCCATACAATGCCTTCTTCAATTTGTAGACCACATGAGGTTTATCTAACAACTAAAATCCTTTTGGTTGTTCCATGCAAACTTCTTCTTCTGATTATCCATTCAAGAAAGCATACTTCAAATCCATCTATTACCACTAAATTCCTCAAATCTTCATCAACCTTGACACTTGCAATTTCAAAAATCTTTCTTATCCTTTTTTTGTAACATTTGTAAGCTTTTATTTTAGTAGAATATCCAAGGAAAATACCTTCATCAAACCTTGCATCAAACTTTCCTAAGTTTTCATCATCTCTTCTGATATAGCATTTTCTTCCAAACACTCTAAAGTACTTGACAATAGGAATCCTTCCATACCACAAATCATAGGGAGTCTTTGTGTTGTTAGCTCTTGCTTGAACTTTTTTATGTATGTAAACATCAGTATGAATTGCTTCTCTTTAGTATACTTCTGGTAGGTTAGCTTTTTTTTATCATAGTCCTTTCCAAAATTGATGTGACACATTCTCTTGTTCCATAACCAATTGTCATTAATATGAGTCATAAAGCAGTGATCAACACTCTTGAACTAATAGATATTTCCATCTATCCTCTTTCCAACAACAATCATACTCTCAAACACTTTTTTGATCTCACATACATCATCCTAAAACATAAGATTATATCCTTTGCTACACATTTGTCAAAAATTCAAGAGGTAATGCCTTAAACCTTTAACATAGTAAACATCTTCAGTATTATGCTTTCCATCAAAATTGATTGAACCTATTCCAAAAATCTTAGCACCTGTATCATTTCCAAATTTAATAATTCCTCCATCATATTTTTCAAGTTTAACAAACTTACTCTTATCTCTGGTCATGTGATTTGAGCAACCACTAGCAATAACCCAATATTTTGTGTCTTGTCTAACATGAAAAGAAGATACCAAAGTACCTCCGGTTTTATCCTTTTTCTCTAGAACACTTTCCTTCACACAAATTTCAGAGTTAGTAGAACTAGATTCATCTTTTAAAGCTAAGAAAAAACTTTCATCATCAACATCTCCATAATCAGATTTATCATCAGAAATACCACCATCTTCTTTAACATAATATCTTTTCTTGATAATTTTTCCTTTGTTTTCCTTGTTATTCTTGTTCACAACTTTTTTTGGACATCTCTTGAAGCATATTGACCTATATTTCCACAATTAAAACATTTAAAAAGGTAATTTACCTTTGTACTTACCAATGCCCTTTTCTATTCTTCTTACAAAGTTAGCTTCCACATCATCAAGATCATCTCCATCTGAATCTTCAACTTTTTTTTATTTTCCAATCTTGAAAGTAGTCTCCATTTTTGTACCATTTTTCAGACTAATTTTTCTTATTTCAAAGAAGTTGGTGTGCCAAACAACTAATCTCTAGTGTATGTATTAAAATTTGCAACTTCCTTAATAGCAGAAACCTTTTCACTATAAGAATCAAAAAGAGTTCTAAGAATTTTCTTTACCACTTTAGGTTCTTTGACTTGTGCACCAAGACCTCTCATAGCACTTACCAATTGTAGTGTAGAAAATTGTACGCTCTTGAAAATAGTGCAATTTCACACTTAACTTGGACCTATTTTAGCACCCTTGCATTAAATACCCTTTAAAATCATCATTAATAGGCCCCTAAGACCCATTATTTCTGATCTCAAGGCTTATTTCAGCTAAAAACCTGAAAAAAATCATCAAAAATTCTAAAAACCCACCCTGAAAATCTAGGGTAGGACTCATTCGTCACCTTGGGCAAATGAGTCCCATTTGGGGATTTTTTAGGGTTTGAGCAGGAAAATCACCTTTTTAATTCAAATTTTTGGTTGATGTCAGCTTTTGAGATCTGGATAAAGGTAAATTAGGTGTTAATGCCTATATAAGCAAGCTCCTAAGTCATTTTTTCATCTAAGCAAGTATTTTCAAGAGCAATTTCAAGATCCAAGCATTCAAAGTCTTTAAGCATTCTTTCACAAGAGCATTTAAGTTTCAAAAGCAAGCAAATTTGAAGTCTTGGAGTAGCATTAGAGTGTTTTTGCAGGTCTTCAATCTCACTTTCATTCAATATCTAACATTGCCAAGGGTTGATCATGGTTGTGTATGGTGAATTATGATGGATTCTAGGTTGGGGAGATGCAACTAGCCATCAAGCCAGGCCTAATGATTTGTTTCCTAAGCGATTACATCCTCCATTATCACTCTACATTTAGCCTAAGGAAGGTACAAGCATTATTAGAGCTCATTTGGGTGATTAGATATCTCTCAAAGTGAGTCATCCATTATCATATTTCATTCATGTATCTCATTCTTGCACATTAGAATAGAGTTGCATTGCATTTCAGATTTCCTATTCTTAGACACACTTGAGGCTAAGGCTTATGTTCACATTTACATTCAAGTTTCAATATCTCCATCAAGGTTTAATTACCAAACTAGAGGTTTGATCAAGGAAAACCCCCCATAAGCAAATCAAGTCTATATTATGTTTTACAGGTATTTTTACATATTTGGATCCAAAAATCAATTTGGGAGAAAAGAGCAGGTGTTGAAGTGCAAATATGAACTTTGAATTCCCAAAAAAGTAGAACATGACTGATTCACCAGAAATGGTGGATGAGTCCCACTACAGGGATTTTTCAGGATTTTTGCAGATTCAGATACCCTTTTTCTAGAACCCTGTTCCTGTGTAGAAACCTTGATTTGGGATTGATTCGCCCAAACTGACATATGAGTCCTAGTAGGTCAAACTCTTAGTTTTTTTAGTATTTCAGAGCTTATTCAATTCTACTTCAAGTTTCCAAGTACACACTTTTGAGATCCCACCTCTTTGTTTTTTTTTCATGCACTTTTAGGTTATTTAATGAAGGATTGCATTGAATTAGGGTTAAGCATTTTGATTTGCATTTCATTTGTCTTTCCAAGTCTTAACTTGGTGGTGAACCCCTCATTAATTTACATTCATCCCCCATGACAACCCTATTGTAAGATCTCTTTCTCCTTTGCATTGAGATCTCTAGGGTTTGTTCTTGAATGAGAGAGAGAGAAGATTGCTATTCTATCTCCCAAGCATAGAAAGTAACAATTTTCCACTTTTCATTTTGGTGAACTTGCATTTAGAATGTTATAATTTTCATTTGGAGTGCATTATCATCCTAGATCTTGCTTGCATTAGTTAAATGGCATTCTAGGGTTTCTAATTTTGTATTAGTAAAAGTTCATATAGCTTACATTTTTGCATCTCATTTCATTGAAATTCATATAGAATATGCAATTTCACTTAGGTTACAGATCATACAACATAAAAATCATAAAAATTAGTTGTAACTTTCTAAAAAATTTGAAAAAAACCCTCACTAGGACTCATTCACCCCTTTGGGCGAATTAGTCCTAGTGCAGATTTGCACTATATTTTCCAAAATTTAAACTCTATTTTTAGGCTTTTGTTTGTTGTTAAAATCTTTCTGTTTCAATTTGCATAGATTTTGTGAAATTTAAATCATTCGAATTAGCATAATTTACATTCATTGCAATTGTGGATAGAATTAGATTCTTGCACTTTTCAATTTCAGCATTAGTTCATAATTCAATTATATTAGATTACATTTTCCATTCATTAGAAAACAAAAACAAAAACACCTATAAACTGATGAGCCACTTGGAGAAAGTATCGTTATTTGACTATGTCAAATTTCTTTTTCCAAGTTAACCTAACCCTCAACCCTTTTAGTAGTAATGAATTTGACATGTTAGTGAAGCCCTTGAGGAATTCATCTCACAAGTTTCATCCACTAAGGCTTGTCATGATAAACCAAAACCAAGATAAGTTAATGTGATTCAACCTCAACTTATCCTTTACCCACCTTCACACAAACCTCAACCTATAAACAAGCATGAATTTACTCTTTACCCACCTAAGAACAACGTTTTGCAACAATCAAGTAATAATACCATTTCTCATACATCTAACACTAGAAACAATCCACAACCAAAATAACCAACTCTGACAACCTTACCTTTGCCTAATCCCATTTTTCCTAGTGCTCCTCATTTAACTTCGCATAGTTATGATATTGTTGAACAACTTAAAATTACTCCTACAAAGATATCCCTATGGGACCTAATTCAAAATTCACCTAACTATCACACTATGCTTCAAATAGCTTTACAACAAGTAGTGGTTCCCCATGGTACAAATGCAAACGATGTGGCAGATCTAATACAAGGAATGAATACAGTTAATGTAGACATTTCCTTCCATCAACATGAGTTACCTCCTTTGGAATTGAGAAAGAAAAGTGATGTCTTCATGATAATAGCCATTTACAATAGACTAGGAATAAAGAGAATGTAATAACCCATTCAAAATTATTACTTAATTAATATTATTGTAAATGACATATGAATATACTCCAAATTAAAAATATATAACTAGTGGCTAAAGTCAATCATAGCTACACATGTCCATTTAAAATGAGTCAAAAATTCATATATTCACTTCAAAATGAAAATTATAATATTTGGTTTGACTTGGCTCCTAAGGCCTCAAATTCATTACATTGTACATTTTCCATCAAGTACATGAATGTATTACATCAAGTTACATCATATACTATAATGGTCTTGTGAAAAACTAAGGTTCTTCTTTGACGCTCACCTCCACTAGTGGATGAGAACATGATTGAAGCACTTTATCGCACAACAACTAAGATTACGCTTCCCCATAATTCTTCTGACTTGAAGAATGCCACACCCTACATGAAAAGTTTAGCAAGAGAACAATCTGTAAGGTGGAATTTGGTTTGTGCCCATACATCAACATGCAATTCTATCAAGTTAGAAAAGAAAATGCATGATCTATGTTAGGAATGGTAGAGAGTGAAATCACAGAGTTCATACATACATAATGAACTATATTTCTTGGCTAAGCATAATAAATGTGTTGCAACAACAAAAAACAATAGGTTCTGGTAAAACAAACCTTTACTCTTTGAAATCCATTTTGGAACCCATCTTGAAAGGTAACTTTCTAGTATACATCTCCTAACAACTATCTGCCCTCTAGCAACATCGACCCGTAGGTGTTCTAGTCAACTAAGATATCATTTTTTTGTTCAAGTATTTAAAATATTCTTTCACAAATGTCTTCAAAAGAAGAAACAAAATACTAATTTACACTCTAAACAAAAATAAAATTTATGATTCATAGAGTAATTCAACAATCGGTCATATCATTCTTATGACTATTTTCTACTTATCATATTAAGCATTTTCCTTTTAAAATATACTAAAAACAAAAGAAGGTATGTCACAAGTATGTGTATGTACATAGACGAAGTCTATGTTCATACACATATATGTTCCTACTTATGTTTAAAAATTGTCCATACGTTTTGAAATAAATCATTAAATCACATTGCAATCATAAAATAGTATTCCATTTGGCTTTTATTTTGTTAGAAATTAAGAAACAAAATAAGCCTTTGTTATCAGTTTCACACATACTGATATTACATTCTCACAATTGAAACTCTACCATTTTTGTTTAATTATGATCTTTCATATTTTAAATAGATCAAGTAATATTTCCTACTAAACAGTTATAAAACAAGTTGTTACATAAGAACATTCACTGTCTTCAACTATTCAAGTTGTTCCAACTAAATAGTTTAATGGGCAAGGCCGTTTTCAACTACTAAGATAACTTAACAACCAAACAATGTCATTTACACAAGATTAATCATTGTTTACATCTTTACAATACTATTTCAAACTAAATAGTTATATTTAATGACAAAAAGTGTCATTTTTCCTACAGAGTATTAATTGACATCTATGTTATATTGTTGTCTCAGGCTAACAAAACTAGTTTTATGTCAATTCTATGTCATTTTTGACAGAGCATTCTCTATTTGCAAAGAAATGAACATACAATACTAATAAAATATTCACTATTAACTTGGGTTGACCCAATTTCATTCATGCAAAACAAAATGCCCATTATTCATCATTTCGAAACATACTCAATGTTGGAAAGTTCATTGGCAACAAGATAAGTAATGAAGAACATAATCATGTATAAATTCTAAGAAAACATATAATGAAAATATTTAGTCAACCTCAGGTTCTTGACAGAACTCTTGCTCCCATGATTATGAGCCAAGTGTTCTCTAGTCACTCTTAAAGTGGCTACCCCTTACATATATGAAATAATATTTAACAATATCATATCTAGAATTTCCCATATGGGCTTATTGGTTTATATACCGTACAAATTTAAATAACATGGAGACTTATGTCTATAATAAACTTCAAGAAATAGCCCATCGATCCTTTAGATTAAAGTAGACAAGGGCATGATGAGTCCACAATTTAAACAAATCCATTGTTCCTATTGAACGAGGTCGGCTTAAGAAGGTAATTAACAATATACATAGTTAAATAAAAAAATTTAGTCAATTGTTTTTCCCCTCCCATTATCGTCCCATCTGATAACTAGTAATACAAATAATAAAAGAAGAATAGGGTATCATTTTCCCTCCCATAGGATCGATAGTCGATCCTCTTCATGGATTGTTCTATGCTAGCTTACATAATTATATTAGAATTATAATACCGATAGCCATTACATGGCTTGCACTTTCATGCGACATCAATTGATGGCCAATTTGTTGAGGCTTTAAGCCTCAACCCTGGGTCCACTATTAGTCGATAACGAATCTACACAAAAATGGGTTACATTCTAGGCAGGTCGATGGCCATGCGAACCCTCAAGGAGGTTGATCATACACAACCATTTGGCTCAAGCTGACCTTAACATAGTCACAGACCTTCACACGTAATAGTGCTATCGAAATAATAGACAAAAATAAGAAATACTTCTAGTAGATATCGATCTTGATAATAGAATAAATCTTATTCTAAGGGAAATTGATTTACATCAATTTTGAGCCTTTGAATTTCTTCCCCTATATTTTTCCTTCCACAAGCACTTTTCTCTACTTTTTTCCCTCCTAATCTCGTTAAATTCCTTCATTGTTGTTTTTTCCTCTTGTTCTCCTTCATACAAAAATGGAAACAAATATTGCATGCTATGGCATCGCCGTTGGCGTTATTTTCTTGTCATTCGCCACTCTCTCCCTTATTTTGAGTATCGCCATTATACTTGTGACAAGCCACTACATCCATTATGGACTGCCTTTAAGATTTTTCATTCATTTTTTAAACAGTGTGATTTGAATATATCAATTATCGAATTTGAATTCGATATAAAATTAAATATGTGTACATTTATATGTATATGTATGTATATACATACTTATATACATATATTTATGTCTTTATGTATTTATTTGATTTCATTCATATTTATTATGTAATATATATATACACATATACATATGTATGTATTGAAATTTATTTACATACATGTATATATATATACATTTATGTATAAGTTGTTTGTTTGGAATAACTTGTAAGTTCCATTATTATCATTTAATTAAAATAAGGAACTTTAATTTTATCTTGAGCATCCATTTACATAAACTAAAAAGGAATTTTCTTTTCACTCAATTTCCACATAATGTAGTCTCTTATCTTTTCTTTTGATCATTATTTTCAATACTCACTTTTGTTTTTTTCTTTCAAACACAAATTTTAAGTAGACAATTTAATCTACAAGCCATTAATTTCAATAATAGAGAATTCAAGTAAGGTAATTCCATTATCTTATATATACAAATTAATTTGAATGCAAGTCATCATGCCATTTGTGATGTGTGTACCCAGATTCCAACAGACTTACCGTTTGATCCAACTAAACAATCCTACTTTAATTGTGTTCTTGTCCTTCAACCTATGACCCTACAACTGCACACACTTGCACTTGCAAATTGATCAGTAGCGTTCAATTCTTGGTAACTTATAAAATAATTTTCAAAAGTTTGCAAAGTCAACATCAGTTAACTTCTTTCATTCAATTTTCAAATATTCCAAAATCTCCATTTAATATTTAATTGAATTTCTTCAATAATTCAGTTTACCGCATTATAATAAATATGCAATAAAATTGGGTTATGACATCCTTCCCCTCTTGGAAGAGATATCATCCTGATGTCTAGTAATTCGAATAAAAGAACATCATATCAAATTTTGAACATTCATGTATATTTCAACATCATATAAAAAAAAATGTCTATTTCAACATCACATCAAAAATATATGTTTATTTCAACATCACATCAAAAATATGTCTATTTTAGCATCACATCAAAAACATATGTCTATTTCAACATCACATCAAAACTATATGTCTATTTCAACATCACATCAAAAATATATATCTATTTCAATGTCACATCGAAAATATATGCCTATTTAAACATCACATCAAAAATATATGTCTATTTCAACATCACATACAAAATATATGTCTATTTCAACATCAAAATTTTAAAGCATGAAATATCATAGTATCTCAATCCAAAAAAATTCAAACAAAATTATTGAGTTTCTTTTTCAAGAAATAAAATGTGGAAAGGAGTGTTCTATTTCTTCTGCATCCTCCACTGTCCTCTGAGTGCTTGTCCCATTGGACCTTAAATTGAGCAATATATTTGCTCCACAAATTAACATTGCGTCTATCCAAGATTCTAATGGGATCCACTAGCACAACTCCTAGATCCTATACCTAAAAGGATTTCCAATCAAGTACATGAGTCACATCAAGATGATATGACTTAAGCAAGGAAACATGAAACACATTATGAAGTTGAGCTACAGTAGGTGGTAGAGCTAGTCTATAAGCAACTGGGTTAATCACTTCCAAGACTTCAAAAGGTCCCACATATCTTGGGGCCAACTTGGAAGACTTTCCAAAAGAAATAAAACTTTTATGAGGTTTATCTCTCAAGAAAAATTTATCCCTTGTTGCAAACTGTCTAAGAGTTTGGTTCTTGTCGACGTAACTCTTTTGTCAGTATGTTGCCTCTTTCAATCTAATCTTAATGAACCTCATTTTTTCTTCCATTTCCTTAAGCATTTTAGGTCCTACTATGATCCTTTCCTCCAATTTATCCCAACTGATGGGGGTACAACACTTCTGCCCATACAAGGCTTCAAATGGTGCCATGCCTAAGGATGTTTGATAGGAGTTGTTGTAAGAAAACTCCACCAAAGGAAAATATTCTTCCTACCTATACTATTGGTCCATACAATACATTCAGAGGAGGTCTTCGACTACCTGATTCACCCTCTCTGTCTACCCGTTAGTCTGAGGATGATAAGACAAGCTGAAATTTAGTTTGGTCCCCAATACAACATTCAAGTTCATCCAAAACCTTGAGGTCATATGCATGTCCCTATCAGAAATGATAGTCTCTAGCACTCCATGTAAACAAAAGATCTCTTGTACAATTTTTTTGGCTAGTGTTAATGATCCATCCTTAAGGTTTCCAAGAATAAAGTGTGCAACCTTAGCTTATCAATCATGGCCAAGATAACATCATGCTTATTCTTGCTCAACGATAATCCCTGTACAAAATCCACACTAATCACCTACCATTTATACTCAAGTGTGTCATGAGGATACAATAACCTAGTTGGATGTGCATTCTTAGCCTTGACTCGTTGGCACTCCAAGCATCTGGCTACGTACTCCACTACATCCTTCTTGAGTTTAGGCCAAAAAACATAGTCTTCAACTTTGCGATCATCTTGGATACTTTGGGGTGTCCTGAATAAGGTGCATTGCGAACTTCTAAAAAAAACTTTCTCAACTCTCCAAATTCAAGAATATACATTCTTCTCTTGTATCTCAAAATACCATCTGGTTCGATCTCGTAGCCATTGAATTGACTATCTGAAGGATTTATTGCTAGGGTGCTCTTCAGTCTCTCATAGTGCTCATCCCTTGGTAGATTCTAAATTACCTACTGTCTCAAGTTAGACCTTGTTGAGATCATGGCTTCCATATGCCTTCATCTACTAAGAGCATCAACCACTTTGTTCTCTTTCCCTTTTATATATTCAATTCCAAATTCATACTCGCTAAGGAATTCTAACCACCTTCTCTATCATGCATTAAGTTTTGGCTGGGTAAATATGTATCTCAATCCTAAGTGGTTTGTCTTGAGTTTGGATGTTTTTCCCTAAAGATAATGCCTCCACATCTATAAGGCATGAACTATGGCCACCAATTCTAAATCATGAGGTACACAGTTCACTTTGTGCTGCTTGAGCTTCCTTCATTCATATGCTATCACTTGTCTGCCTTGCATTAATACTACTCCCAATCCCTCTCCTAAACCATCTATGATTACTATGAATCTCCCATTAGGATTAGGGATAGTCAGCACTGGTGTTGTCATGAGTCTCTCCTTAAGGAGTTTGAATGCCTTCTCGTATTTCTCAGTCCATTCAAACCATGTTCCCTTCATTTGGAGTGAGGTAATAGGAGATACAATCTAGGAGAACCCTTGCACAAAATTCCTATAGTATCCTGTGAAGCCCATGAAGCTATGGAGTTCCAACACATTTTGAGGCACTGGCCATTCCATAATTTCCTTGATCTTCTTGAGGTCTATGGAGACTCCTTCAACTGAAGTGATATGGCCCAAATAGTGCACTTTATCCTTATAGAATGAACACTTGAACAGTTTTCCAAAGAGTTTCCTTTCTCTCAGTCGCTGAAAAACTATCCTCAAATGTCTATCATGCTCTTTGAGAGTCTTCAAGTAGACTAGAATGTTGTCAATAAAAATCAAAACAAAATCATCCAAGCAGTCTCTGAATACACTATTCATGAGGTTCATAAAGGTTGTTGGTGCATTAGTCAAACCAAAAGGTACCACAATGAACTCATAATATTCATATCGAGTTCTAAATGTAGTCTTCAAAATATCTTCTTCCTTAATCAGGTCAATTGATGGTACCCTGACCTAAGATAACTCTTGGAGAACATTGTCGTTCCCTTCATTTGATCAAACAATTCATCAATCCTTGAGAGTGGATATTGGTTCTTGATGGTAACCTTGTTCCAAATTTGATAATCTATACATAGATGTAAAGTTCCATCCAAGTTCTTTTTCAAAAAATAGTCAGGGCTCCCTAGGGAGGCAATTGGGTCTTATGAGTCCCTTATCCAACAATTCCGTTAATTGGGCATTCAACTCATAGAGTTCTATGGTGTTCATCTGATAAGGTGCCTTGGATTGAGGCTTAGCTCCTGGAACTAGGTTGATAGAAAAATTGAATTCCCACTTCAGAGGAAACTCCATAAGTTCATCGGGGAATACACCTTGGACTCCTTAAGAATAGGATAGTCATCTAAATATGGATCCTTGCTATCAAGATTACTGACATGCACCACATAAATTGCACACCCCTTTTGATGATCCTTCTTGAGTTGCATCGTAGAAATTTGTCTAAGCTCTAAGGGTCTTTGCATTCCAAAAACTTCAACTGGGTTTCCATAATCATCTAGACAGTTGACCACCTTATCCTCATAGTTCACTATATCCTTATGCTTAGTTAACCAATTTATTACCAAAATTACATCATATGAGCCTAAGGGTTCCACATATAAGTTGACCTAAGTTTGAAAGGTTGGAAGTTTTAACTCACTACAAAAGAGACATGTGTCTACCCTCTGCTCTTCTTGATTACCATACTGGATTGCCCATGAATTTTCTATGTATCCAAGTCTAATGGGTATCTTGTATATTATTCTAGGATCTATAAAACATTCAGTAGCTCCATTTTCAATTAAGATAGAGACAATATGGCCATAGAGCTTACCCGTCAACTGAATTGGCGAAGCCTAATACTCTACTTGCTTGTTGTCCATTGCAATGTGGATCTGATGATGCTGAGTCTGTTGGTAGCTTCCTTCCTTCTGTGACTTAGACCAGTGAGGAAAATTCAAGGTATAATGATCACCTTGACAAGTATAACATCCATCTCGAGGCCCTTTGCAACCTCTTGGCTTGTCCTCTCTAAAGCCTTTCTGCTTATGGTCATCCTTACCCTTGATTTTTGTTTGCTTTCTTTTTCTTTCCACCATTACCATCTTCACCCTTCTCTTTTGACTCACTTCCCCTCTTGAGATTGTGGATCTGATGGCTCTTGTCTCCCTTATGAAATTTCTTCTTCCCATAATGTGACTTAGAATTTGAATCATTGCAAAGATTGGATAGCTATTGTAGCTTATGTTCCTAGTTAGTGGATTTTTGGAAGAATCCATTCATGGTTTGAGGTTCACACATATCCACTTCAACTCCTATGTGAGGTCTAAGTCTCATTATAAATTTTCGGATACAAAACCGTTCATCTCCCTGGTACTGGGGCACATACTTCAACAAGTTGGTGAACTCTTCCCAATATTGAATCACAATCATATTTTTGTAGGTTAAGTTCTGAAATTCTATCACTTATCAAAGAAACTCTATAGTAACCATCTCTTCCTAAAATATTGGAGGAAGAGTTCCCAAGTGATCTCAACAGTTTGAAGATTTCATTCCAATTTCTCATTATCCCACCAAGTCATTGCTTCACCTGAGAGCTGATACGTAGCCCATGTTTCCTTAGTCTGTTCAGAAAGGTTATAGATCCCAAAGTATTTTTCCATTTCTATAATCCAAGCCTTAGCTCTTGCTTCGATAGCCTTAGCATCGAACTTGGGCGGTGCTACTCTTTTGAGATCTTTCCCAAGCTCTTCCTCAATTCGCCCTCATGGACCTACCCCTAGAACATGACCTCCTTGATTTCCTTTTGTATTCCTGTGATCTTGGTCCTTATGTGCCACTCAAAATTCTTGCTCTATATGATCCATGCCAGACTCTTTCTAATTCAGAAGCTCTAGAATTTTCTCTAGAATCTTGTTTGGTTCGTTTTCAAAACCAGTACCACCCTTGTCTTGCCTAGTGGTCACCAAGTTGTCCCACACTTATCTTGCAACATAGTCATGTTTATCACATCTCAACACGAGGTTCTACGAATAAATGTTCTTATGATACATCACATAATTTTCATATGCATACATCCCTCAATATAGAAGATATACACATTCATGCATAATACACACATTTTAGAGTCTCTCTTTGAACACACCAAAAAATTAGATCTGATTTTATTTATATTTAAGGTGATTCAATAGACCCTTATTTACAATAGGCTTCTTGTTACATCATTTCGATTTCTCAGTATCAGAAAGAGGACATTCCTCTGGGTCATCATTTGAGTAAATACTTCAGACTTTACATAAGACGATGGTTGAGCATGCATGCTCTCCCTTTTCCTCTTTAGTCAGGGTGCATTGGGTCCATACCCTAGAGGTCAATCTCGGATTGCATAATTTTTTTTGATCTTAGGTATTGACTTCTCCTCAATCTTCAAGCTCTCTCTAGCTTGATTCGTGTAAGAGCCTGAGCTAGAGTTTTGTCATCGAGAATTTTTTGATTCAACCTCCATCTTGGAATTTCCTTCCTTTATGCCATTCTTATGTGAGGTTCTAACACTTTTCTCTTTCCTTCATATTGCCTTTGACCTTCCCATTCTTGCATTCAATTCAGGTTTGGTCAATTCTTAGGACATCCAAAATTTGGGTCAAGGGTCAACTACCCCTAATCAACTATGGTGGACTCAAAAGGCCTAGAGTTGATCCCTAGGCTCTGATACCAAATGTAATAACCCATTGAAAATTATTACTTAATTAATATTATTGTAAATGATGCATGAATATACTCCAAATTAAAAAGAAATAACTAGTGGCTAAAGTCAATCATAGCTACAAATGTCCATTTAAAATGAGTCAAAGATTCATATATTCACTTCAAAATTCAAATTACAATATCAGGTTTGACTTGGCTCCTAAGGCCTCAAAGTCATTACATTGTACATTTTCCATCAAGTACACGAATGTATTACATCAAGTTACATCATAGACTATAATAGTCTTGTGAACAACTAAGGTTCTTCTTTGATGCTCACCTCCACTGGTAGACAAGAACATGGTTGAAGTGCTTTACTGCCCAACCATGAAGCTTACACTTCCTCAGAATTCTTTCAACTTGAAGAATGATCGACCCTGCACATAAAGTTTAGCAAGACAACAATCTACAAGGTGGAATCTGGTGCGTGCTCATACATAAACATGCAATTCTATCTATAAGTTAGAAAATAAAATGCATGATCTATGTTAGGAATGGCATAGAGTGAAATCACAGAGTTTATACATACATAAGGAACTATATTGCTTGGCCAAGCATAATAAATGTGTTGCAATAACAACAAAAAATAGGTTCTAGTAAAGTAAACATATAATCTCTAAACTCCATTTCGGCACTCATCCTGGAAGGTGAATTTCTACTATACATCTCATAACAACTATCTACCCTCTAGCAACATCTACCCTGAGGTGCTCTAGTCAACTAAGGCATCATTGTTTTGTTCAAGTATTAGAATATTCTTTCACAAATGTCTTTCAAAAGAAGAATCATATTACTAATTTACTCTCTAAACAAAAATCATATTTATGATTCATAGAGTAATTCACCAATCAACCATATCATTCTTATGACTATTTTCTACTTTTCATCATAAGCATTTTCCATTAAAAAATGTACTAAAAACAAAAGAAGGTATGTCACAAGTATGTGTATGTACATAGACAAAGTCTATGTGCATACACATATATGTGCCTACTTATGTTTAAAATTTGTGCATGCATTCTAAAATAAATCATTAAATCAAATTGAAATCATTAAATAATATTCCATTTGGCTTTTCTTTGGTCAGAAATTAAGAAACAAAATAAGCCTATGTTATTAGTTTCACACATACTGATATTACATTCTCACAACTAAAACTCTACCATTTTTGTTTACTTATGATCATTCATCATTGAAATAGATAGAGTACTATTTCCTACTAAATAATTATAAAACAAGTTGTTACATAAGAATATTCACTGTCTTCAACTATTCAAGTGGTTCCAACTAAATAGTTTAATGGGCAAGGTTGTTTTCAGCTACTAAGATAACTTAACAACGAAATAGTGCCATTTACAAAAGATTAATCATTGTTTACATCCTTTCAATATTGTTTCAAACTAAACAATTACATTTAATGATAGAAAGTGTTGTTTTTCCTTACAAAGTACTCATTGACATCTATTTTATACTGTTGTCTTAGGCTAACACAACTAGTTTTATGTCAAGTCTATGTCATTTCCACCAGAGCATTCTTTGTTTGCAAAAAAATGAGCATACAATGCCAATAAAATATTCATTATTAACTTAGGTTGACCTAGTTTCATTCATGTAGAACAAAATGCCTATTATTCATCATTTCAAAACATACTCAATGTTGGAAAATTCATTGGAAACAAGATAAGTAATGAAGAACTAAATCATGTGTAAAGTCTAAGAAAACATATAATGCAAATATTCAGTCAACCTCTGGTTCTTGATAGAAATATTTCTCCCATGATTATAAGCCAAGTGTTCTTTAGTCGCTCTTAAAGTAGCTACCCCTTACATACATGAAACAATATTTACCAATATCACATATGGAATTGCCCATATGGGCTTACTGGTTTATAATCGTACAGATTTAAATAAGAACATGCAAACTTATGTATGTAATAAACTTCAAGAAATAGCTCGTCGATCCTTTATATTGAACTAGACAAGGGCATAATGAGTCCACAATTTAAAAAAATCCATCGTTCCTATTGAACGAGGTTGGATTAAGGAGGTAATTAACAATATACATATTAAATAAAGCTTTTTAGTCACTTGTTTTTCCCCTCCCATTATCAGCCCATCTGATAACTAGTAATACAAATAACAAAAGAAGAACATGGTATCATTTTCCCTCCCATAGGATTGATAGTCAATCCTCTTCATGGATTGTTCTATGCTAGCTTACACAATCATGTCAAAATTATAATATTGATATCCATTACATGACCTACACTTTCGTGCGACATCAATTGATGATTGATTTGTCAAGGCTTTAAGCCTTGGCCCCGGGTCCATTGTTAGTCGATAATGGCTCTACACAAAGATGGGTTACATGCCAGGCAAGCCGATGGCCATGCGACCCCTCAAGGAGGTCGATCATACAAAACCATTCGGATCAAGCCGACCTTAACACAGTCACATACCTTCACACCTAATAGTGCTATCAAAATAATCGACAGAAATAAGAAAGACTTCTAGCAAATATCGGTGGATGATAGAATAAATCTTATTCTAAGGGAATCGATTTACCTCAATTTCAAGCCTTTAAAGTTCTTCCCTAGATTTTTCCTTCTACGAGCACTTTTCTTTGCTTTTTTCCCTCCTAAGCCCGTTGAATTCCTTCACTACTACTTTTTCCTCTTATTTTCCTTCATAAAAAAATGGAAACAAATCTTGCATGCACTAGAATTTCCATTATGGCATTATTTTCTTGCCGCTGACCACTCTCTCCCTTATTTTGAGTATTGCCATTATACTTGTGATAGGCCACTACGTCCATCATGGACTACCTTTAAGATTTTTCATTCATTTTTTAGATAGTCTGATTTTAATATATAGGTTATCGAATTTGAATTTGATATAAATTAAATATGTGTAAGTATATATGTATATGTATGTATATATAATATATAAATATACTTATATACGTATATATTTATATCTTTATGTATTTATTTGATTTCATTCATATTTATCATGTAATATATATATATATATTATATATATGCATTCATGTATAAGTTGTTTGTTTGGAACGACTCATAAGTTCCATATGTTATCATTTATTTAAAATAAGGAACTTTAATTTCATCTCGAGCATCCATTTACATAAACTAAAAAGGAATTTTCTTTTCACTCATTTTCCACATAATGGAATCTCTTATCTTTTCTTTTGATCATGTTTTTTAATATTCACTTCTTTTTTTTCTTTCAAACACAGAGTTTAAGTAGACAATTTAATCAACAAGCCATTAATTTCAATAATAGAGACAATTCGAGTCAGGTAATTTCATTCTCTTATATATGCAAATTAATTTAAATGCAAGTCATCATGCCATTTGTGGTGTGTGCACCTAGATTCCAACTAGTTTACCATTCGATCTGGCTAAAAAATCCTACTTCAACCATGTTCTCATCCTTTAACTTATCACCTTGCAACTACACACACTTGCACTTGCAAATTGATCAGTAACGTTCAATTATTGGTAACATATAAAATAATTTTCAAAAGTTCACAAAGTCAACATTAGTCAACTTCTTTCATTCAATTTTTTAATATTCCAAAATCTCCATTTAATATTTAATTGAATTTCTTCAATAATTCAATTTACCGTATTATAATAAATATGGAATAAAATTGGGTTATGACAGAGAACCCTTGTTGACAATGGTTCCCCTCCTAATGTGTGTAGTATCACACTTTTGGATAAACTTGGTGTGGATAAGTAAAAAATTCAACCTGATTCCTTGTCAATTCGTGGATTTGATAATATAGGAAAACAATCATTGGGTGTGATTACTTTATCTATTACAGTTGGAAAACTAACCTATTATGCCTTGCATAAACACCCCATTGTGTTTTTTGTTTTGTCCTTGGTGTTTTGTTTGGGTCTTAGGAGTTGTTCTTTTCCTCCTAAGTACTTGCTTCTTTTGGTCTAACAGAAGCGAAGTCGGAATGGAAACTAGACTTAGAAATTTTGAAGGTTCCAAGTCTGGATTTGTTTCTGGTTCTGGCCCCACCCTTGTCTCGTTGTTTCTTTTCATTGTCTCACACTCTTGGGTTTGTTTCTCCCTTGAGTTGGTTCTTGTTTCCTTGTGTTTTGTTTTTGCTTTGGTAGAAGCAGAACTAGAATTGGAGTTGAACTTGGAACTTTGTAAAAGTTCTCAATCCGGTTTTCATTCCAATCCCACTCCTGCTTGCTTGCTTCTCATTTTGTCGTCGTTGGTGTCTCGGTCGGGCCTAATTTTCATTCTGGTCTCGATCCCGCTTCCAATCATTTCTTTTGTCATTGTCTTGGTGTTTTGTTCCTTTGTCGGGAGAAGAACCGGAATTAGAACTGAACCTGGGAATTTGTAAAATTTTGGGTCTGGTTTTGGTCCCGATTCCACCCTCGTTTCCCTTTGTTGTCTATCCTTGCCGTAGGACCGGAACCGGGTCTGGAGTTGGATAAGAGACTTGGATAAAGTTTCTTGTTTTGTTCCGGCTCTACGTTCGCATCCACCCTACCTTTGATTTCCACATTGGTTGATTACTCATTCACAGTTTTGGTTATGCTCCCAATCAACCACATTTATTGTATTAATTGCAGCCACCTCACGCATGCAAAATGCTTTTTAAAACTAAATCAAGGTTAACTGGCTCATTATCTTTATTATATAAGTTGTTTTAGTGAACCAGAGCCAAGGTAACTTCAAGAGGAGCATGATTTGATTGTGGAGGCGTGTTGGTGAGTGGATTTTTATCCAGTTTCAACCTTTCTTGTGGGTGTTTCAAGGGAGGGTTCTTTCCCATTCTTTTCCCATTTTGTTTTCTGTTTTATTTTCATGTTCATGTTCATGGTGTTCTTGCACGTTTACGGGACCTTTCCTGTGAATCTTCACTCGTTCCTATGTGCATTTTTTTGGTTTCATTTTGTCCTTTTCTATTTTTCTTTTTCTACCTTTCCATTTGTTTCTTTTGTCATTCTATTGTTGTTTTGTGGTAGGTATGTTCTGTTGTGCCCTAGTTTCTAACTAGGGTTCCATTTAATGGTTTCCTCTGTGCTTTAAATGCTTTGAAATATATTTAGTGACCCCTTTGATCTTATTCCCATGTTGGTTTAGTAATTTTCATGTCGGGTTCTTGATGCCCTAATTATTTGATTCAACGTGTGGTGCAAACTAGGGTTTATGCGATGACCTTTACAATGTCGAGCCCTTAGAGTTAAATTTGGTCTTTATTTTACTAAAGGGTGAGGTTAAGCTCCTTTAGTTGAATTTCCTTTATGATCCCACGTGACCCAGGTCCTAAAGCTCATGTGACCATGCCTTTAAGAAATTGTTTCATTTGAATGGTAAACTAGTGGAAGCGAACCCGAGAAAGAACTTGTCCCATAATTTTTTGCATGGGAGTTAATTCCAAAAATGATCCCGCTTCCGATGATCGTTGACTCTGATCTTCATCCTTTCCTTTGGAAAAATCGGAACCAAAGTGGGGGATGAACTTGGAACTATTGATTGGTTTCGGGTTCGGTTTTCATTCTGGTCTCAATTCCGGTTTCGTTATGGTTCCGGTCCCAATCTCGCCTTTGTTAAATGTTTTCTTATTCTTGATTCTTCTTTGAATTCACTTATGATGAATATGAAATTTAACTAAGTATAAAGAGTTATCCTGAGGGAGTGAGAGGTATTGATGATGTAATGATTTTCATGCCTTTTTTCATCTAATCCAAGGTTTTATTACAGAAATAGGAGATGTCAGGAGCATTAGAGGAGGCTTCTCAAAGAATCCAACTTGTAGAGAGTTCAAGGTAAGGAACCAAGCCTAAGAAGATAAAGGTGGAACAGCTCCCCTATACCTTGAGGTATAAGCACTAGAATCCTATTATTATAGCTAGCAAGGTGGATTCTGATTGGGCAGACATCACAGCCACAAACTTGGGCCCATTCAACTATGAGGAGTTGCATGAAGAAACCTTTAGTGAGGATGTAATAGGGAGAACACAAAGAATTGTACAATCTGGATTGGCACATGTTGCCCTCTTTCCTCTATTAGCCCAGTTTCTAGAATTGATACTTATTGCAGCTAGAGTCTACAATCCTTCTACCAAAAAATGTGTGTACTTGCAGGGGAATATCATAATTGATCTAACACCACAGATGATAAGGTTCATGTTCAATGCACCTACCCCACAGAGCCCCAAGCAACTCTATTAGGCAGAAGCCCTGCAATTATATAGCAACAAGAAGGAGGCTAGCAGGACTCATATGAACAAACATTGGATGAAAGTGGAGAAGAAATCCCTAGCCAAACTCCATAATCAGCCCAAGAGATTAGATTTCACCAAGGAGATTAGTGATATAATTATGATGCTCTCCATAGTATTTGGAAAAATGGATTCCTCACAGTTCACGGAATGAATGTTCCCATTCATTCAAACCATTATGGATGGCAGGCAACAGTTTGATTGACCAATGATCTTGTCAGAGTGGCCACACAATTAGATGTTCAAAGTGAGGGAGACAAAATGCTTCTTCATGACTTCCTATGTCATATATGCAGCTGCAAGAAGATGTATCTTTCCTTGTTTGAATGTAGTTGGGATATTGGGAGAAGCCCCTGGATAGAAAATTTTGTGGCATCACTATGACCAGCTGACCTTACAGACTTCTGAGTCACACTATAGAAGAGTTAATGATGCATTCCCATATGTTATCATTAACCAACTACCAAGAGATGCAAGATATATGTTGAGCAGAGATGCCATGGCATTTATTGCAGAATGGGGACATTGGTAATCCAATACCTAGGTTGGTTGGTTTTGATGGCCACCCTCATCTACTGCCCAGGTGCTGCAACAACAAAATCATCTTGATGGATTTCATTTATCAAGCTATAACAGTTAATCTCAAATTTTCTAGAAAGCATAAGACGGGTTGTCACAAATTCACCATGAAATTGGGTGAGTATAGCTATGCACACAATGTGGCAGCCAATGTAATTTGTGATGAGTTGATCCATTTGAGGTTGGGATTGTATACCTCTAGGAAGTATTTTGATCCCAAGCACAAGATGTGGGGCTTGCTTATTACTATTTTTATAAACATTTCAATTTGTTGGAAGATTTTGGGATAGATCTGCAGGATGAGTATGATCTGAGAAGAAGAAATTATGAAAGATTTCCCATTCCACTCATGGTTGAATATGGGGCGAAGGAGGATATTCCTGATACTTTGTTAGATGATGCAGTAACCTTGGATCCCCAATATGATGTTGAGAAAATAGGTATTAAATACTTGGATCCAGTGGATTGGGATGCAAATGAATCCATTAATATCAAACAGATTGCAAGGCCGGTCTTGGATAGAAGTATCTAGTGGATGGTCATGAGAATTAAGGAGCCAAAGGCTCATACCTCTTAAAAGAGAAAGGTTGCAAGTACCACTCAAGGATACAAAAGAACAAAAAGAAAGAAAACTCCTAAGGAGCCATTGGAGTTCTTCCCTCCCAATTCTGGAGAGGAGCTTGAGCCTGCAATTCCTACTCAGGATGTTCCTGAAGATCATGGAGAAGAGGCCACAACAGAACCTGGTATTTCAACAAATTTTGAAGGTGAAACATCAACTCAACCTCCTCTTATAGAGCAACCAATTGATGAAATTCCTACTAGAGGCCTTCGCAAGGAAATTAAATCATTGAAAGGGAGGGAACATGAGATTGGAGTTCATGATATCAATTTCAATTCATAGGCTACACAATCAGATGATGAGCCTTTAAAAGCTGTGTATACAAGAAATGTTAAGAGTGTTGATGAAGAACATGTCCTCACCTCGGAGGATCAGTGGAATTTTTTTGAAGAAGGTAAATAGGAAACAGAGGCCAAAGCGCAAGCTGAGGCACTTGCTAAGAAACAAGAGTTTGATGCCAAGGCTAGGGAGGAAGATGCAAGGAAGAAAAAATAAAAGGAGGACTTGCTGCAGTAGCAAAAGGAACATGAATTGAAGACCAAAGAAGAGAAAGATAGATTGGCTGTGATACAGAAGATCCATGAGCTGGAAGAGGAGAAAGCTCAACAAAGAAGGGAAAGGGAAGCCCTTGAGGCTAAATTTAAGGTTGTTGAGGAAGCCCCCACAAGGAAAGAAGAGGAAGAAATCCTAGAAAGGGAAAGGGAGGCTCAAGAGCTTGCCAAGTATGAACAAAGGTCTAACGAAGCCTGGAATAAAGTTAAGGAGCTTGAAAAACAAAGAGACTAAATGTATGAGGAGAAGAAGCTGGAAGAAGAACGTTTGAAAGGGGAGTTAGAAGCTAAAAAGTAGGAGAAAAAGGATAAAAAAAAAGTTGAAAGGTTGGCACAAGAAGTTGCAAAAAGGGTACAACAACATGTACAAGAGGTTGATTCTCAACCTAGGACCACCATATTGCAACCTCTTTCTTCTTTCACTGTTGCCTCTTCTTACACACAAACGGTTGCCACTCTTGCTGCTCCAACATGGTTGAAATTAGATCTTGAGAGAAAGCAGATAGTTCAACCTCAGCCTCTGAATTGGGATGAAATGAAAAAGGAGATAGAGAAGGAGAGACCCAAGAAAAAGTCCAGGGTCCTCTACTCCACTAAGCTCACAGATGCAGGTGAGATTGTTGTTGAATG
This sequence comes from Sequoia sempervirens, assembly GCA_007258455.2. Classification (NCBI taxonomy): domain Eukaryota; kingdom Viridiplantae; phylum Streptophyta; class Pinopsida; order Cupressales; family Cupressaceae; genus Sequoia; species Sequoia sempervirens. Next base: position 43,659 of record VDFB02252256.1, read on the forward strand.
TGCAATCCCAATGGTGGACTAGAATTAGTAGAAGAAATTAATCAACATGCTGAAGTCTTGGAAAAACAAGATGAGGAATATAGAGAACATGTTAATAAATTAAAGGACATCAACAAGGTGCCCAAGTCAACTCTTTTGGAGCAATCAATCCTTGATGATGATAATGCAGATTTTATTGAGAAGACATTGAGCATAATCATGTTTAGATCCAAATTCATCTATGAGCATAAAAATGAAGTTCAAGAAGCTAGTAAAGACTTGAATGAACAGATTGATGAATTGGAGGTGGTGATTTCTATTTTTCTCAATGTGGATATCCCGGTCAAAGAACTTAGTCTTCCTCTAGATGAATTGAAGGAGAAATGGAGCAACAGATTTGAGGAAGTGATGTAGAAAGAAGATGATGGTGAATACTTGTTGTTGGACAGACTCATGGACATCAAATATGATTCAGTGAAAGCTGCTAGGAGGGAGTTGATCAAATTGAAAGAATCAAGTTTGAAGTTAATTGGGTAGATGGACTTGATGAGGACATTCTTCAACAAGTATTCTCCATCTATGATGAATATCTCTATGATCAAGCAACATAGGAATGAGCTAGCAGTAAAATGTTTTGTTCTTGGTGGATAACTTCCTCTTTTCTCTCCTACTTTGCAGGGTTATGACATGGGTTGAACTGCAGATATCATCCAACAGTTCTACCATCCTCCTTGGGCATCAGATTTTGGACAATAGGGCTATCAACCATTGAACTGAAGATCAACCACTTCATGCAATTTTGATTCCTTGATTAGTGGATCTTAGTTTTTGATTGAGAGAAATTAGTGCATAGCCTCCCTATATGTAATTTTGAGCTCCATTTTGTAAAGTTCAGCTAATTGAAGAAGGATTAGCAACTTGATGAGATAGCAGATAGTATTGTTATAGTATTAGGATTTTATAAGCTTTAAGCAAGATACTTTGAAAACTCTATTGTACTTAGATAATTTTATAGTTTTATACAGTTTCATGTATTGTCAAGTTTGGACTTGAATGATAATGTTAATGACTTATAATCATCCATATGTCAGTGAATGTTGTGCATAATTTTTTTCTATTTGATTCAAAACAATAGGGGAAAACCGGATCTAAGATTATTTCATTGAATTGTCTATGAATGAAATTCATTTATGTCTATTTGATTTGATTTTAGCGATGAGTGGGTGATATGTTTTGATCTTGAAGTAAAGTTTTGATGAATGGTTGTGATTGTTGAATTAACACTATGAATTTATGCAATGGTGTAGGCTATGCTATGGATTGCATCATGTTATGGTTTTGGTTAGTTGAAGAAACACTCATTGTTAAGGTACATGCCTAGATGTGAAGATGTTTTATTCATATTTTGTTGTTTTGAAGCCCTGATCTATCTTTCTCTATTTATTTATACCCCCCAAACATAGGTTAATTGATATGATGTAGTTTGTATTCCTTTATTCCAGTAGGCCCCTTGAGTATTACAGTTGCATTGGCCATTGAGTAACATCAACATAGATGAGAACCAACTACCAGGACCTTGGAAGATAGATTACTTTATGTTATCTTTCTTTTTCAAGAGAAATAGGATAGAGATATTTTTTTTAATGTTGTTGTGCTATTTTGACCATCAACACAACCTTGTGGACCCCTATTCATGTAATTCCCAATAATCTTTTGTATAATCTTCTTTTAGGGTGACCTTGGATTCATGAAATGCATGCAATTCCTTCAACCCTTCATTGTATAATGAAGTATGTCTACAACAATAAGGTATATCAAATTGAAATAGACCCCGAACCTAAAATTTTTCTGCAAATTGAAAAAGGACCGACAAGTCCTCTAAAAACATTGATTCCAACATCGAACATATGTCATATGGAAGATGACAAACAAGAAATAGAAAAGTGTCAAAGTTGTTAGACGATGATTGGGGTTCCTTGGAGTTCACACCCTCGTTTATGGGAGAATACATAATCACAAAAAAGAAGAAAAAAAAGCAACCAATGGTTATGTCAATGCAAAACTCGGAAGAACACTCACAAACATCTACCTCATCCACCCTTGAAGAAGACACAAGATACACAACAAACTTTGATGAGATAGATTATCAACAACCGCCAAACTTGAAAGAAATGGAAAGAATTTATGGGAGAGGTTTTGAACTTATGAAGCAATTGGGTTATAGTAGAAAAGGACGTGGAAAGAAAGAACAAGCCATCCATGTTCCTATGGAACCTAACACACAAGAAACAAAAAATGGTTTGGGATACTGCCCTTCTAAGATAACAAAAGTAAGTAAAAGAACTTCGTTAAACATCAAAACCATAATGTGTAAACCTAAAATCAATTTCACCTTGAAACATCTTGAATTGCTTGACATGAATTTTGAACCATCATGGGAATACTTTGAAGATGATGAAGCCTTGAAGCAAATTCTAGGAGTTTATGAAAAACCATCTAGCCCTCCTCAAAATAAAAAGGTTACATGTGCTATGATTAGCACCAAACAAAAAGATGTAGAAAACGAAAGTAATGTGATGGATACGAGTAAAGAAGAATACAACCCTAAATTTCCAAAACCAAGTGCACTTCCTTTGGGAGATACAATTGACATACCAATGGATATAAATGATAAGGATAAAGTAATTAAGATAGGAAATTACCTTGATGATGAAGAACAAGAAGATCACATAATTTGAATCCACGACTTTCTTGAGCTTTTTTCTTGGAATTATTTGGATATGCCAAGAATTGATGCTAAGATAGTGACACACAACATAGTCATTGTTGAGAATGCTAAATTGGTTAGAAAAAAGATACAAAAGATGAAACCTAAGATAGCCTTGTTAGTTAAGGGAGAAATTAAAAAACTCCTTGAGGTTGGTTTCATTAGACCTATATATTATTCTGCTTGGATCTCAAACATTGTTGCAGTTGCAAAACCTGATAATTGTATTAGGATGTGTACATATTTTCGTGATTTGAATAAAGCATCTTTAAAAGATGACTTTCCCCTTCCTAATATCGACATGATAGTAGATTTGACTATGAGACATGATTAGTTATCATTCATGGATGGATTTTTTGGGTACAATCAAATCTTTATCAACCCTCAAGATCAATACAAATCATCATTTACAACTGTTTGGGGAAAATTTTGTTGGGTCATGATGCCTTTTGGATTGAATAATGTAGGTTCAACATATCAACAAGCTATGACATTAATATTTCATGATTATATACATAATATTTTTGAAGATTATGTTGATAACATCCTAGCCAAATATTTAACTAGACAAGACAATGTAAATATCCTCTAAAAAATCTTTGAGAAAATGCAAAAATACATGAGATTGAATTCGAAAAAGTGTCTTTGGTGTAGATAGTGGAAAACTTCTAGGGTTTATCGTATCTCACAAAGGTATTGAGGTGGACATGAAGAAAATTGATGTTATTGTTAACATGCCACCTCCTTGAAACATCTATCAATTGTGCACATTACAAGAAAGAATTGAAGCTATCCATCATTTTGTAGCATGTTTAGTCGATCGAACATTACCTATGCACTTTGATTGGGACAAGGATTGTAAACAAGATTTTGAGAGTTTGAAGGATTATCTTGCAACTCCACCCATTTTACAACCTGCTATACCAAACAAACTGTTCATCCTTTACACAACAACATTAGTCCATGCTCTCACAACATTGTTGGCTTAATAAGATGAAAATGGTAAAGAGCATCTTGTTAATTACATTAATCGAACTTTGATTATTATGATAAACGATACACAACAATGGAAAAACAAATTGGCTCTTGTATTTGCTACAAGTAAATTGAGGCATTACTTACTGAATGCTAAAATACGTGTGATGAAGAAATTTGATCCTCTAAAATATCTTTTTAGTAAAATAGATTTATTAGGACACTTAGCTAAATGGGTTATGTTGTTAATAGAGTTTGACCTTAAGTTTGTTTCACAAAAAGAAATTAAAGAACAAGCCTTAATTGACCACTTAGCAGACACTCCCTCACCCTTCGCATTACCTAATGTGGAAACATTCCCTAATGAGAATGTGTGGACTATTCAAAAAGATGAAGAAGCATAGTAGTTATACTTTGATGGATCTAAGTGTAGAATAGGCTCTCATGCTGGGGTTATAATAGTCTTGCCCATAGGGAAGCCTATTCCCTTATCTTATCGATTAACTTTCCTATTCACCAACAAAAAGGTAGAATATGAGGCATTAATTGCTGGTTTGCATGCTATTTTAGCTTTAGGATTTCAAAATATTACATATCAAGCAAAGCATGACAAATTATTAAAATACAAGGATCTCACAATGAATTTGTTAGAGCCAATAAGAGCATGGTTCGGTGGTCAAGTCGCTTGGTTGTAGTGATGGCCACTAGGGTTCAAACCCTCATTGGGCCAAAGTGCTCGTAGGACTTGTGTCTTCTTTGGGCCTTTGCACTCGTGGGTTTGGTTGTTTCTTGTGGTTTCTTGTTCCCGGTTCAGAGCTCCGATCAAAAGTGTTTACCCCTAATAATATGGGTGCATTGCACCTTTTTGTAAAAAAAATAATGAATTTGTTAGAGAAGTTTGAATCATTTACCATTGACAACGTCCCACGAAAATATAATCGACATGCAGATGCAATGGCAAGTGGAGCTTCTCTTGTATTGCCTCAAGATCCTTTAAAGGATTTCACATTTATTGTCCATCCAATTATGAAACCATCAATCGAATCCAAAGTCAAAGAAGTATTAACAACAACTATGGAAGGCTCTAGTGAATGGTATACACCGATATTTAATTATTTAAAAGGTACCTTTCTTGAGCCAACAACTAAGAACACTCAAGATCGTCTTCACAAAATCGTGACTAAGTACATAATTCTCCCCGACATATTATATAGAAGATCCTTCAATGACCTTTTACTTAGATGCCTTAACGATTCTGAAATCCATATAGCACTTGAAAAAGCTCATGTAGGTGCCCGTGGAGGTCATTTTGGAGGAAGATCATTAATTCAAAACTTGTTCACATGGGATACTACTAGAGACATATGGAAAAATATTTCTTTGAGTATGTTAAGAGATGTCACAAATTTCAGGAACGTAGCAATTCAATTCATGCTCCTGCTTCTGAGCTTCGGGACCAAATTCCTATTTGGCCATTCTCAGTATGGGGAGTGGATCTGATTGGAAAAATATCACCACCTTCCTCCTCTGGACATAATTTTATAATCACTACGACATATTATTTCACAAAATGGGTAAAATCTATTCCTCTTTGATCAACAACTGCCGATGTGATATGTCATTTCATATTGGAACACATTATTGCTCGCTTTGTACTTCCTTCAACGTTAGTTTCTAATAATGGCATGCCATTTAAGAATAATGATGTGAAAAATTTCCTAGAAAAATTCAACATCCAACATCACTTTTCAACACTTTAATACCTACAATCTAATGGTGAAGCTAAATCAACTAATAAGACCTTGTAGCAAATCCTAAGGAAAATAATTAACAAACATATTAAGGATTGGCACACACAGTTGACGTATGCATTATGGGCTTACCATACTAGTATCAAAAAATCTACTGGGACAACTCCTTATAACCTTGTCTATGGTACCAAGGCGATTATGCCCTTGGAGTTAGAGATCCCTACATTAATGATCACTATTCAAGGACTTATTGATGACAAAACTTATAAAGAACAACGATTGCATCAGCTTGAGATGCTTGATGAACAACACATTAATGCTCTTGAACATCTCCAAGCTTATGCTATAAAATTGCAACGTAGTTATAGTGATCATGTCATCCCTCATGTATTCAAAAAAAGTGATTTTGTGTTATTCGAAAATCAGCATAATGTTAATGCTGACCCGACTAAAAAAGGAAAATTCAATCATAATTGGTTAGGGCCTTATATAATTAATGGAAGTTATGGGTTTGGTGCATACACATTAATATAAATGGATGGAACACCTCTCAAAGAACCTATTAATGCCACACATTTGTGTCAATATTATGTCGAATCTTCTTGAATAGTGTGAATTATAAAGAAGTGGTGTTAGAGTTAGTGGATAACATTCTATGTGCTCTCACATTGCTTTGTTCTTGACAAACAATTATTTGTGTGCCTTGAATAGTAAAGTGATTATTTAATTTTACTTCAGGTTTCATGCTATTCAAGTTCATCTTGTATGTTGTGTTAGATTAGATCCTTATATGTAGTTAATGTTATTTAATTAGATCAAATGTGCATTTAATTTAGCGTAAGATACTTAATGAAAATGTTGCATCTAAGAGAAACTAGAATAAGTTTTAATTAGATCACATAAAACATGTTAAATCATGGACATATTCATTAAATAGTCTAACAAAGATTATTTAATCAATCACATTTCCATTTAACATTAAACACATAAGCACAAATAACAAATCATCAAATGATCATATATATATATATATATAAAAGTTCTATGTACATGTCATCAATATATACAATGCTAATGAGGTTTGTGACTGCCAAATCCCTCAAGATCTAGTGCTCGCATTTGTCTAGAGGCGGTCCATCAGGAGACGATGGTATGCGATCATGATCACAAGCCGTTGAGTACATTCAGAGCATATTGTAAACCCTGTACCTGTCCAAGGGCCTCCTGGTGCTCCTTCACTAGTTGATCTCTCTCTTCCTGTAGAATAGCTACCTCTAACTAAAGTCTCTCAACCTCTACTGGAGCTCGAGATGACTAAACATCCTAGGTAACCTCAGCTTGGTGGGCACACCTCCTAACACTCTCATATGTTTCCCATAGTCTCACATATGGCTCAAACAACTCTAGATCTTGTTCCATGATGGGCGGAGACACATAGTCTACATCAATAGCCTCCTCATAGACTGATGGCGGCACTATCTTGGTAGCCACCCGATGATAGAGATCATGAAGGTCTCTCACAACTCCTGCAAGATAGAAACCATAAAAATAATCAATACACATCATTATATATATATGATCATAAAATTAAAGAATAAAGCATGAACATAAGCATAAAGCATGGAAGTAAATACAATGTTATCACCTAGCTCTCTAGTTGGTTGTGTAAGGACAACCTAGTAGTGTGTAGGGGGCATGGAGGATGTGCTAGCCTCTCCATGACTGTAGGTGGTGGTGCTTGTTGCAGTTGTTGACCGTGATCTAGTCACATGAGTAGGAGCTAGCTCTCCCCATTTGTAGCCCACTAGATCCTCATTTGTTGTCTCATCACCCTCACTCATCAGCTGCTCCTCATCCTCATCCTCCTCCTTGTCCTCCTCCTCATCCTCCTCTTGGCCATCATAATCAGGATCTGCATCCTCATCATACTCCTCATCTATCACATCTATGAATGTGTCTGTAGCATTGAAGTGTATCTCCTCAACTCTATCATCCTCCTTGTCTCCCTAATCTGGGAGTGTCTCTACATAACCTATCGACTCATCCATCAAGAAAACAAGAGTCGGCCGTGTTGTTTCCCACCACTCCTCATTGGCATTTGTGGTACCAATTCCATCAGCGTCAGAGACTAGAGGCATATCATGATCATCATTATCAGTCATTGTAGATGAAATCATTGGTAGTGAACCGTCTAGAATCGTCAGGCCTTAGGGAACTCCATATTGGTCTCTTGAAAAAGGGTCATGCCATGGGTGGTATCTGGACCTGTCTAAACTATTGTGTGATGCAATCATAGTAGAAAGGTCATAATATGTAATCATGTTTTCCTATCAAAAATATGTCCATTTGCAATCTCCTCATCTAAAGAGTCTCATCCGACCATTGTGGTATAAGCTGGTAAGGTCTCCATATGATCTCCTCATCCAGTCAGTCAAATCAAACTCTCCAAAAAAGTAGATCCCCATACTACCATAGCCATGACAATGGATAGCTGAATGTATGAGGATACCCTAGGGCTAATGCACATGGAAATCATGTTGGTCTAATGCATGTGATATGCTCTAGGCACCATACCTGAAGCAACATACAATGTACCATATTATCGATCTCATGAAATGAAAATCGCCCAAGATCATAATATAGATGTGCAAGGATGTTGTGCTCCCAGGTGTACATGATCTTGTGCTTTGCCATCCCCCAAATCATATGTACTAGTAATCCCTCTAAGTGTACTCCCTGACCATCACAAATGAGTACTAGTGCTACAGTGAACATCATAATCCATGCAAAAAATAGGGCCTGTGAATATAGTAGCATAGCTAGATTGATCAGTGGCCTCATGATACTATCATGAATTGGACCTCTAAGGCAATATTGCATATCATATTTCATCTCCCGAAATGATTGATCCGCTAGAAAATGTACCCTCTCTCCCCAAATTAGAACTTGAAGTATGCGATGGACGTCCTCTAACGTGATGGTCATCTCACCTGTGAGAAGATGAAACGTGCATGTGTCTGTATTCCATCACTCTACCAGTGCCATCAACATAGCATCATGGTACCTCATGGGGGGCATGCGATATGCCTAGTACAACCTCATAATCTGTAATATCTTTGTGTCCTCTATTGAAAGTGTTGAGGCTAGGTCTTAGAGGCAACTAATCTATTTTCCACCAAGATGTTGTCGTGAATGGGGAGGAATCTTACAAAAAAGTAAAAATATATCTTATAAGCATTCTACAATCTTAAATCTATACATCAACAACCAAAAAAGTGTACTAAAGTTGTTCTAGTGTACTCTTCTAAGGGTCCTAGACACTTTAGACCCCTTTTGGGACACTTTGCAACAAAAAGGGACACTTTGCAAAAAAAGGCGACACTTTGTGAAAAAAGGGGACACTTTGCAAAAAAAAGAAGGATGCTTTACGTAATTTTCTTCCAAGGCCCTAAATTAACCTAGAAATGCATACAAAACATAACATAAATGTGTAAGGACAAAGCTAAGGCAGAAAAATCAACTCACCTAATGGTGCTCAGCACGAGCTACCTAATCTTGTAGGATGTCCAGTCTCGAAGGCAAGTAATCTCGTCGATTCGACATCTTCAATCACTCTTCACCAAACTCAAGCTAAAAGAAGGTAAATAACAAAATAGTTAGAAATTACTTCACTTTTTACTCTTATATAAGTTCAAATTAGGTTATACTATATTAGGGTTAAAAAGTGTCTTTCATTCAAATTAACATAACGAGAACTAGAGAGCTCCATTTTTGACGCCGTTTGTTGCATTGGAATCATGATTCCACTTCCATCCTCATCAAATGTCTTTCATTATGTGGTATGGTACTTGGAAATACCATATGATATGACTTAAGTTATTCGATGTGGTTAGAATGCTACCTTGATTCCACCTTCATAAAGCAAGCAGAGTCAAGGTGTGGCATACATCTACCCTAAAATTTGATTTCTAAAAGAAGTTAGATAAGAGGATTTTTGGACAACTAATGAATTTGTGTTGCAGGATGCAGTTCCTAACATTGTGGTTTTGTAGATAGCTACAATGGGGGCTTCATTCTCTTGTATTATCATTGAACTTATATGTGTATCCTTTTATGAAACCAGGATTATTGTTGGAGTCCTTTAGCTTGCATATGCATGTAGAGTCATATGGGCACTAAAGTGGGGACTAAATATAATGTAGAAAATTGTATGCTCTTGAAAACAGTGCAATTTCACACTTAATTTGGACCTATTTTAGCACCCTTGCAATAATTATCCTTTAAAATCATCATTGATAGGCCCCCAAGACCCATTATTTTGGATCTTAAGGCTTATTTCAGCTAAAAACCCAATAAAATCATCAAAAACATAATTTTTTTTGAAAATCTAGGGTGGGACTCATTCGCCACCTTGGGCGAATGAGTCCCATTTGGGGTTTTTTAGGGTTTGAGAAGGAAAATCACCTTTTTAATTCAAATTTTTGGTTGATGCTAGCTTTTGAGATTTGAATAACGGTAAATTAGGTGTTAAATTCTATATAAGCAAGTTCCTAAGTCATTTTTTCATCTAAGCAAGCATTTTCAAGAGCAATTTCAAGATCCAAGTATTCAAAGTCTTCAAGCATTCAAAGTATTCAAGCATTCTTTCATAATAGCATTCAAGTTTCAAAAGCAAGCAAAGTTGAAGTCTTGGAGTAGCATCAAAGCGTATTTGTAGATATTCAATCTCACTTTCATTCAAGATCTAGCATTGTCAAGGGTTGATCATGGTTGTCTATGGTGAATTATGATGGATTATAGGTTGGGGAGATGCAACTAGCCATCAAGACAAGCCTAATGATTTGTTTCCTAAGTGATTCCATCCTCCATTATCACTTTGTGTACAATGTGTTTTCTAACCTAAAATAATGCAAAAAAATGAAATGCAAAGGAAGAAAAGCACAAAACAACACCTCAAGATTAGCATAGTTAAACTTGAACAAAGGAAAGATGAAAAATAATAAGTTACCCTTCCCAAGTTGATTGGTTGGAACTGTCCCTATTGATTCGATCGTTTGTGTACTCCTTTGGATGGAAAATCACATGAAACTAGATGAAAAATGATGCAGATGTAATGAGCGATGCAATGGTGAAGGTGGGTATTTGGATAAGTCCACAAAATGGATGCAAAGTGAGCTTGAAAGTTGTAGCAATGGAGGATGAAAAATTTGAGTGTTTGAATGTTGAATGCTTAGTTGCTTGAATGTGTGGATGAAAGAAAATGAGGTCAAAATTCTTATTTTTAGGGGAAAGGCCTCTAAGGAAATAGAGGGCTAAGATTTAGTCACCATGGACAAGATGAAGGGCAATGGTGATTTGAGGACTCACAAGTCCTCACATCTTGCCATTTGGAAATGAGGTGTCAAGAGGGAAAGTGATGTGGACGTGCTTGAAAGTACCTTGGGATTGTGACAAGATCTCCTCATAAAGGAATTCCTTGTCCCTATGTGGGGAGATGTGACACATGAGGAATTTAAAATTCCTCAATAATCCACATGGGGAAGAGAAAATTTTTGGAGGAATGAATGCGAATTTTTAATTCACATGATGTGAAGGTACTTCGAAGTACCTTGGAATTGGGACAAGATCTTCTCATAAAGGAGGTCCTTGTCACCATGTGGGAGATGTGACATATGAGGAATTTAAAATTCCTCAATAACCCATATGGGGAAGAGGAAAGCCTTGGAGGAATAAATGAGAATTTTTAATTCACATGGGGAAGAGGTTGCCTTGGCTAAATGGAGAAATCATTTATGATGGTTGACTTGGAGGTATGCCATAAATGGCATGAGGATTAGGTTGACCTAATCATATGATTAAGGTTGTGCAAACATGTGATTAAGGGGGCTAATGAAGGATTAATAACAAGTTGCAAGTTATGGAGGATGTGACTTTAATCTTGATTAAGTGTGTGCACATCCTAATCATGAATTAATTAAACTAATCTAGATTAAAGGGAGATTATGGAGGATGGGACAAGGAAAGAGAAAAAAAGGAATTTTAAATTGATTTAAATTCAAAAGGCCAAATGACTAAATTAATTAAATTGATGTATTAATTTAATTCAGAGAGCAAAGGGGTGAAAGGTAAATTATTTAATTAATAAATTAAATACTTTAAGAACCTTAGAAAAAGGGAAAATATTAATTAAATAAATCATTTAATTAATATCGATGGGGAATATGAAATAGACGAATAAAGGGGATGAATTTGACCATACAGGAGTGGTCAAATTCAGATGTCTACACACTCTACATTTAACCTAAAGAAGGTGCAAGCATTATTATGGCTCATTTGGGTGATTAGAGATCTCTCAAAGTGAGTCACCCATTATCATATCTCATTCATGCATCTCATTCTTGCACATTAGAATAAAGTTGCATTGCATTTCGTATTTCCTAGTCTTAGACACACTTGAGGCTATGGATTATGTTCACATTTACATTCAAGTTTCATTATCTACATCAAGGAATAATTACCAAAATAGGAGTTCGACTGAGGAAAACCCCCCATAAGAAAATCAAGTCTATATTATGTTTTACAGGTATTTTTACATATTCGGATCTGAATTTTTCAGGATTTTTGTAGATTTAGATAACCTTTTTCCAAAAATTTGTTCTTGTGCAAAAACCCTAATCTTGGACTGATTCACCCAGATTGGTGTGAGTCCCAATAGGTCAAAATCTCAAGTTTTTCATTATTTAAGAGCTTATAAAAATCTGCTTCAAGTTTCCAGGTACACACTTCTGAGATCCCACCTCTTTGTTCTAGTTTTCATGCACTTTTAGGTCATTTAGTGAAGGATTGCATTAAGTTAGGGTTAAGAATTTTGATTTGCATTTCATTTTTCTTTCCAAGTCTAACTTGGTGGTGAATCCATCATTAATTTACATTCAGCCCCCATGACAACCCTATTGCAAGATCTCTTTCTCCTTTGCATTGAGATCTCTAGGGTTTGTTCTTGAATGAGAGAGAGTGAAGATTGTTATTCTATCTCCCAAGCATAGAAAGCAACAATTTTCCACCTTTCACCAATTCATCAACCCTCTACATATAGCTTGTAATTGTTTCATCTTCAAACATTCACAAAGTCTCAAATTTTGTCTTCAAATTTTGCAACTTAGCTTGTTTAACCTTATCATCTTCTTCATAAATAGTTTCTACCCTATCCCAAACTTCTTTAGCATTTTTTTAGATCCATAACTTTCACTAATTTTGTATGTGCAAGACTACTCAAAAGAAAAAACCTTGCCTTACCATCTATTTCATAGGCCTTGATTTCATCACTCATGCTTGGTCCATTTGGAGGTATGTTATATACAATCTTCACTACCTTAGTGACATCAAATCCAAGGTAAATCAAATAGCCTTCCATTTTTACTTTCTAGAATGCATAGTCTGTGACATCAAACATAGGGATCTCCTTCTTACTTGACATCTGAGATCTACCTCAAGCGGTTAAGATTTTCTCCAAGGAACCTTGATCTGATACGAATTGTTGAATGAACAAGAAATTGAGAGCGAGGGTGAATCATTTTATCAAATTTAAGCATTAAAACTCTCAACATTAATCAGATCCACATGCATTCATTAAACCCTTAATCTGTTATAATGTTTAAACATGACAAGCAAATAACATAAATAAAAAATGACGAACACCATACAAAAGAGAGCACCATATTTTTGTGGAAAACCCTATAATGGAAAAACCATAGCTCACAATATAAGTAATTGCAAAACTGGTACAAAGAGGCTCATTGCCAGAATAGGATGCACTATCCAGAAAGGATCACAACCCAAGCTCACTGTCAGAATAAAAAGTGGAAAGAAGATAGAATGTTACACATAGAACATGATCTCAATGCAAGAGATAATCCACCACAACAGATTCAACAAAACTTGCAATATTCAAGAGATCATGATACCTCAACTCAAAGCATTCAACGATCTTGCATTATATCTTGCACTATATTTCACACTTTTTCATTTAAATTCACATCTGAACACTCATCTCTATTTCACACCTCATCTCACATCAATTCACCTTATATTTATACCATCTACAACTTGAAAAACATCTTCAAGTTGGCTACTTTACAAATTCAAAATAGGTCAGAACTAAGCATTCCCGTGGTGGATAGGAAAGAAAGTGGATCAATACAAAACTTGACTTGGATCTAAATTAACTCTTGCAAACCATGCTACACTTTCATTAATGCTCAAACATTTTCAAATTTAGTGTAAACACCAAGTCGGTCGTTACCTGTGCAAACACCATTAAAATTTGAATTACACACTTCCTCAAATCCAAAGATGACTTGCGAACCACACACCATACTTCATCACTATGTAGAATATTCCTCTACCAACCTAAAATCCATCAAACTCCTTCACAACAATTCACACCTCCAGAATGTACACATGTACATTCAAACTACATTGCCAAACATTGCAACTCTAAAATCCATCTTCCAAAGCACCATACCATGAATACTCTTGACACAGGAAAGATATCAACACCATCAACATACCTTCAAAATTGCAAGACCTGAAGAACAATTGCAAAGAAATGTGGAGAAAAACCATTTCTCCTAGACACCTCTATAAGCAACACTATGAAACCGATTCACATACTGGTGAACAAAACTTGATTTGACCATCAATCTAGAAGCCAAAATTTTGGATATAGAAACTATGAACACCTCTATCCAACTTATCCAAACCACACAAGAAAATCTTCAACCAAGAAGAAATGTGAAGAAAATCCAGAATACCTTTGCAAACCATAACACCTGATGTTATCAATTTTCTCAATATCCTCAACATCTTTACCACTACCACAATCATAAACATAAGCTTATCAAAGTGACACCAGAGATTAACACTAGTAACTTAATTGATACAACATAATGCAATTAATCAAAGAAACAATATCTCACAATCACTACACAACTATCACCAATGACAACACAAGCTTGTTGACATCAATGATAACACCTTCATACTTGCAAAAAACAAAGGTGAAGGAGGAAATGGAAATGAACAAGAACAAGAAAGTGAAAGAGAGAATTTTGGTGTTCATGAAGAGAAAACAAGCCAATCACAAGATACGGCTGAGAAGAACATGCAGAGTGGTAAATTTCCTGCCTTTTTCCCTTTCAATTTATGAAGTGCATTGGGTGGGAATAGTAACTATAACTCCTAGAAGTTTACAATTAATATACTGACTATAATTAGGCCTGGGTGGGAGGGAATCATAGTTGCCACCCACCCAACTATTAGTCAGCAACATAACCCCCCACAATTAGGAATCCGCTTTGAAAAGAGCTATCCTATTTTCCACACCAAAGGGTTCTCAAAATCTTGATGCTACCACTTCATCACCTTCTTGGCTCAACAACAATACCCCTTGATTTACCATATGACAATGTAGTTGGAAAGCTTTTGCAGAAGACTCTCAAGGTCTAAATGTTAAAGACTACCTCAAGGTTGATGGAGGATGAAAGCACTTAGATTTTTTTTATGGAGATTACACAACATTCTGTACAAAAAGATCATAGTCAGGCTACCATAACTAAATATAATGTAAATAAGGTAGATTTGGGCCCACCTAGCAAAGATGTGGATGTTCACAATTTTAGGGTGATGTCCACCAGGCTTGTAGAGAGAAAAAAGAAGGATAAGTAGGATTAAGATGAACTAAAGAGAGCAGTGGAACTCCTCTCTAATTGTCTCAAAACATTAACATATCCTTCCCCTCAACCCCTTAGTTAAGCGATCCCTTCTTTTGATCCCAATTCTTTAGGTGGCAAAGAAATGATGAGAAAAGTACAGAGGTATAACCATTATGGATGGGTTGCTCAAGGTTGGGTGCTTGATCTTAAGGAAAAAGGTCCTCCTTTGATTCAGAAGTTGAAAAATGTGTATGATGAGTTTGTGCTATTAAGGAATTCTGTTAAATCAAAGATAGTTAATTGCAAGCAAGAGGAGTCACTTTGGATGCAAGTTGATAACGACCTTGCTGAGATTATTGTGATGGGTTTGGAGAAAGATGCTTTAGAAAAGATTATTCCATCTAAGGATGATGTTAGGATCGTGATGTGGAAAAAGAGAATAGAATGGAAATTCAATGTCATGAAGACAAATATTCTAGAGCTAAATAAGTTGATGAAGGGGTGCAATCACCTCAACAATGATTTAAACAATAATTTCTCTAATTTTGGATGTCAGATGATGAAAGTTGATAATAGAGGTCCCGCTACAACTAAGGAGTGAAAAGATGGGTTCTTAAAAGTAGTTGATATTTTGTTAGGAGATCAAGTATTTGATAAAGAAACATTGAAGAAGCTGGCTAGAATCGACTCAACATTATCTTGGCACGAGGACCCCCCTACCCTTATAGCCACCAAGATAAAAGTTATTCACAACAAAAAGATGGTGTAGAAGTTGAGAACAAAGAATGTTATCATTCCTCAACATGTTGAGATTCCTGTCATCACGTAAGTGCTAAAAGATTATAAGGCATGTGTGGCATTTGCTTAGAAAATGCCAACATTGGAAGAAACCTTTGTCGATATGAACACTCAGCCACCTCAGTATTATGTGTCTTTTCATTTTTGTAGCATGTGTTTTAGTTGTTTATGTTATAATGAACTCTTTGGTGATATTTCTTTAAAGAATTAGTTTCAATTTTTTTCAAGATTTCGTTGAAAATTATGTTGTAAAAAAATGTAAATATGTTTTGAATTGATGGTACAAGGGTCTGAATTTTTCCCCCTTACATTGTGATGCATGAGTGAGAATCGCTATGAATGAAGGATTAGGTTTTGTAATTTTTTATTATCTTCTAGGGATGTTTATTATCTTTGAGTAGTAAATTTGAATGAAGTATTTTACATTTATGAGTAATTATATATGAGCTTTGATAAGTGTTAGGATATTCCTTCTCTTTATGGATGTGGTATTCATTGGTGTTTCATTCATGTATCTTCAATGATTGTCAAAGTCACTTTGAGTTGAGCTAGCTGGCTATTAATAATCTGATCTTTAAGTCATGATATTGGTAGCTTGTAAATCTATTTTCAATTTAATTAGTAGTTTTAAAGTTGATTGCCATCACATCTTCTCCATGACTATGGGTTGGTGTTAGTCTTCCTTTCTTGCTTTCTGGTTAAAAGCATACCCCCATTTTCTTTAAAATCTGAACAATCAAAATTTATATCATATGAGGGAGTTGTACCTCTATCAAAATTTTGAGGAATATCACCAATGAAATGGTGATTTCTCCAACTGTTGGTGATCAATTAGTCTTTCTTTTGGGAAAAATGGATTCAATTTGAGTTAATCTTTAAAATAAAAATCTATCCACCAACAACTTCTAAACTAGTCAAGTTGTCTAAGTACCTTTGAATCATTAATTTATCAAAATGTCATGTTGTGTAGAGAAGGAAAGTCTATATTCTTGTTAGAAGAGTGTTTGAGGTTATCTAGAGCATATTGGAGAGTCCTTGAAACAAGGGCATATGTGTTAAAATGAAGTTGAAAACTTAAAATGATGTGACCACCTATTTTTGCATGTTGTAATTTTACCATGGTTGTGGTGGGAATATTTATTGGAACCAAAATTTTCATCATTGGGAATCCATAATGTGGAGTTTGATGGGTTTCATTATCTAACTCAACTATTTTGACACTTATTCTTTTATTTTTGCATGATGGGAGAAAAGAGGAATGCCATATTATATTTGAACATGAAGTTCAAGGAATTGGTTCTCATGTATCATTTATTTTTCATGTTCATGATTTGGCTATAAGTGACAAAGTAAGGGATTCTAAGTTGTAAGGGCATATTGTAGGGTTGATGAGTGGGGTGAGGAGTGTTGGGTATCAAAGTTGTTTCTCACACTTATAATGAATACATCACTTTCCAGGGTTGGGGAAATGTCATCTTAAGGGTGGCTTTCTCATCTCATCAATAAATGTGAGTGATGAAAGGTCAATTATTGAGTGAATAATTTCTTCAATTTGGTCTTAGCTAGACCCAAGAGGGTGTTCCAAGAGGTATTCAAAGTAGGATTTGATCATAATTGAAAGATATGCAAATAAACAATCTATAGTTGTATCTAATGTATGCCTACCCCAAATGTTTTCACTAGACCAAGGACTAACCTATTGCCCATATAAACTCTATTAAATTGATATGAATATGCAGTAAAATTCTCTTTTAAGATGAAATTTTTTTATGGCTCACTTCAAATGCTTTCCTTACATATAAAACAAGTTCATGAATTGCATACAAACTACTTCTTACTCCTACACTACTAGATAATTATATTGTTCATTTAAAGTGCATGGAGGGTCAACCACTTATATGATTGGTTTATTATAATGGGTTACATAATTACAATCAATCAAAAGACACAACACATAGAAACAAAAAAGAGAGATAGGATACTAATAATTGAATATGTTTAATAATCCCTCTCCAAACTTCTAGAAATCTATATAAAATAAGGAAAATACAATTATAAATAACATATGCATTGCATTACAATGTTGTGACACTTATCACTCAATTCTTATTACATTCACACCAAAAAATGTGCTCATATAAAACCCTAACCTAATAAGAACATGTCACACTTTATCACTTCAAAGTCTTCTTAAAGATCCGCAATAGGCTAAGGGGGCATTTATTTTTAAAATATTTGTTATAGGATAACTACCTCTTTGTGATTTATAGAATGATTTGCTCAATAAACAAATGATCATGCAATGATTAGAATCATAAAAGATGGTTAGTGTTTAACCATGTGAAAATGAATAAATGATTGATTGTTTCAATGTCAAATGAATCAATATTAGCTTCTATGTTCAATCATTGAATCCTTGTGAAAATTTGATGGGGAATTGGATGTCATTAATTCTACATGTTAAACAAGACAAGATCCCATGAACTATGTTGAAATGGTAGCTTGGAGATAGCACAAAGATTACTATATCGATAATTTCAACCATTGCATTCATGATGGCAAAACGCTCTTCATCATCCACCATTGAATTTGACAAATATTTTGCACCCTTGGGATAAACAACATTTTTGGGAAAGAAAGGCCAATTTGGTAGTTCTAGGAGTTGAATCGAAAATTAATGGTGCCTAAGATGTTTGGGAGAGTAGTGAGGGTGACCATAGGAGATTCTAGAAATTTGATGTGGGTGTAGAGCTTTGAAAATGGATGCATGATTTCCTTGTGGAATAGGATACTGGAATTGGATAATAGAATGGATGTCCAAATGTACTTAAAAAACCCACAAAAATGGTGAAATGAATGAAAGAAGAACATAGGAGAAGTTGTGGGAAAGTGTGTTGGAATGAACATCAAGATAGGATATGTAATAGGAGGGAAGAATATGTGGAGGTTATGTTGGAACTCACACAAGAAATAAATGAAAGATAAAAGGTCATTAACATTTTTATGGGGATTGTATGCAAAAGTGGATATTGGAATAGGGATCTACATATCCAAACATAAGAGGAAATTCCACATAAGAGAAGTGGAGGAGAATGCAAGGAAACATTGAAAAATAACATGTAAGAAGTGGATGAAGTGAAAAGGGAAAACATTTGGATCTACTTTAGAAGTCCACATAAACGAGGAGAAAGAAGGGAACAAGGATTTCTGTGAATTAGGGAAGGTAGTGGTAATAGGATGGGATGAAAGTAAAACATCTAGATCCCAATTGAGTTCTCAAAAACACTAGAAAAAATAGAAAATAGAAAGAGGGCTTGATAAAACCTTTACATGGGAAAGGATGGGAGGACTAGAGGTGGAAGGAATATCTAGATCCCCACTATAAATTTAAAAATGAGGTGCAACAAAGAGAAGAAAAATAAATGAAAGGAGTGATGGACTTCATAGGAGTTTAATGTGGAATAGGACACATGATCAAGATATTGGTTGAACAAAAAATACACGAATCCTCACTAAAATTTTACAACACTATGAAAAAAATGGAGAATGACCAAAAACACCCAAACTAAGAGTCCTTTGGGATTTTAGTGACTTCCAACACGTGATAAGCACATGGGGATGAAGGAGAATGACACTTAGTAAATTTTGATAAAGGGAAATCCTTTATAGATTTATCATATCCGTTAGTTAGGATAGGCAAGATGAGGCTGAAAAACACCGAGGAGTTGAGACCAACAAATCTTGGCATTGTCAAATTGAGTCCCAACAAGGAATGCTTTATAAATATTGTCAAGACTCTTGAAAGCTCTCGAGGCATGAAAAAATCTATGTAGTTGGACTATGATTGTGGAATGTGGAGCATTTTATTACTCTTGTTGGAGTTTTCTCCTATTGAAGGGTTTCTCCAAGGTAAATACATTGTCTTGGTTATTATGTGTGTGTGTGTTCTTTGGTTGACACCATATATATTTTGTTTTCTTCCATTGATTTTACATAACAAACGAACATGTAATTGCAATCACATCTATTTGAGGTGAATTAATAGTGTTTGTTCAGATATTAGAAGATTAGCCACTAAGGATATTTCTAGGCGATGAAATCTAGAAGAGTGTCTCCAGGGCTCTAAAAATCACATGTTGAGATGGAATGTTGGAGGGTATGGTAGAATGAGGTTGAGGAAGAGTTTGTAAAGGTATAATAGGGTTATAATGTATATTCATGAATAGAACTAAAGAAATGACAAGGTGTGCCAAATTAGTTTAATAAATAGCTAAGATTGACAAGTGATAAAGTACATGAATAAGAAGTTAGAAAAATTGCTTAGCTCTTTGTCAGTATTGAGATGTTGAAGATGTTGATTTGATTATGTGATTCACTTGATGATAAGATCTAGATTTTTGGTATCAGATCTTAACAAAAGACTTTATTGTCAACCTTCTTTTGATGATTGCTTTATTCGTGGATGCAATTGTACACAATTTCATTCTTGGGTGGCACAATCTAGACTATCTCATTTTGATTATCTTTTCTAGCACTATAAATTATAAAAACCTTTATATTTGTAAAGATATTTGTATATATTACAAAATTTATTGTAAGAAGGTTGAAGTATGGAACTTTGTTAATGTTGAGTTAGACCTCTTTATTAATCTCATAAAATTAAAAGATAAATGTGTGATTTTCTTTGAAAAGATTGGAGATGTAGAAGTCATTTAAAATTCATTCATTTCGTCTTTATTTTTTGTGTTACTGTGCAACATTTTGTATCACCTCTGATTCAATCTTATTTCGATAAAAAACACACACCTATATAAAACACACACAAAATACTAATAAATTATATAAGCTTTAATACTATTCTTAATCTTAAGAAAATTATTATTGAGAGATATACATTTTTTTTAAAAGGTTTCATGTAAGATTTAAAAAGAAATTCAATTTTTAAGTTAACATTGAAATAAAAGCTTAGGTCATTAGTGTAATAAGAAAATTATGACAGTTAATTTTTTTTTGTGATTTTGTAGAATTATAACTAGCAATCACACCTTGGTGTGCAATGGGTACACCAAAGAGTTGTGGAAAGTAAATTAGAAAGATAATTAGGGATCCAAACATAACCAAAATAAAATCTTTGAATTGGGAAGACAAGTAGGCTCCATTACAAATAGGCTAATGTTATATTTGTAATAGGGAGAAAGGGAGAGATAGGGATAAAAAAGGGAGAGATAGAGGGGGGTAAGGAGATAGAGATAGAGATAGAGATAGAGAGGAAGATAGAGATCTAGGTGAGAGATGTAGAGATGAGGGGGAGAGATAAATATATAG
>VDFB02252257.1:0-61053 GCA_007258455.2 Sequoia sempervirens
GTTTGAAGTTAATTGGGTAGATGGACTTGATGAGGACATTCTTCAACAAGTATTCACCATCTATGATGAATATCTCTATGATCAAGCAACATAGGAATGAGCTAGCAGTAAAATGTTTTGTTCTTGGTGGATAACTTCCTCTTTTCTCTCCTACTTTGCAGGGTTATGACATGGGTTGAACTGCAGATATCATCCAGTAGTTCTACCATCCTCCTTGGGCATCAGATTTTGGACAATAGGGCTATCAACCATTGAACTGAAGATCAACCACTTCATGCGATTTTGATTCCTTGATTAGTGGATCTTAGTTTTTGATTGAAAGAAATTAGTGCATAGCCTCCCTATATGTAATTTTGAGCTCCATTTTGTAAAGTTCAGCTAATTGAAGAAGGATTAGCAACTTGATGAGATAGCAGATAGTATTGTTATAGTATTAGGATTTTATAAGCTTTAAGCAAGATACTTTGAAAACTCTATTGTACTTAGATAATTTTATAGTTTTATACAGTTTCATGTATTGTCAAGTTTGGACTTGAATGATAATGTTAATGACTTATAATCATCCATATGTCAGTGAATGTTGTGCATAATTTTTTTCTATTTGATTCAAAACAATAGGGGAAAACCGGATCTAAGATTATTTCATTGAATTGTCTATGAATGAAATTCATTTATGTCTATTTGATTTGATTTTAGCGATGAGTGGGTGATATGTTTTGATCTTGAAGTAAAGTTTTGATGAATGGTTGTGATTGTTGAATTAACACTATGAATTTATGCAATGGTGTAGGCTATGCTATGGATTGCATCATGTTATGGTTTTGGTTAGTTGAAGAAACACTCATTGTTAAGGTACATGCCTAGATGTGAAGATGTTTTATTCATATTTTGTTGTTTTGAAGCCCTGATCTATCTTTCTCTATTTATTTATACCCCCCAAACATAGGTTAATTGATATGATGTAGTTTGTATTCCTTTATTCCAGTAGGCCCCTTGAGTATTACAGTTGCATTGGCCATTGAGTAACATCAACATAGATGAGAACCAACTACCAGGACCTTGGAAGATAGATTACTTTATGTTATCTTTCTTTTTCAAGAGAAATAGGATAGAGATATTTTTTTTAATGTTGTTGTGCTATTTTGACCATCAACACAACCTTGTGGACCCCTATTCATGTAATTCCCAATAATCTTTTGTATAATCTTCTTTTAGGGTGACCTTGGATTCATGAAATGCATGCAATTCCTTCAACCCTTCATTGTATAATGAAGTATGTCTACAACAATAAGGTATATCAAATTGAAATAGACCCCGAACCTAAAATTTTTCTGCAAATTGAAAAAGGACCGACAAGTCCTCTAAAAACATTGATTCCAACATCGAACATATGTCATATGGAAGATGACAAACAAGAAATAGAAAAGTGTCAAAGTTGTTAGACGATGATTGGGGTTCCTTGGAGTTCACACCCTCGTTTATGGGAGAATACATAATCACAAAAAAGAAGAAAAAAAAGCAACCAATGGTTATGTCAATGCAAAACTCGGAAGAACACTCACAAACATCTACCTCATCCACCCTTGAAGAAGACACAAGATACACAACAAACTTTGATGAGATAGATTATCAACAACCGCCAAACTTGAAAGAAATGGAAAGAATTTATGGGAGAGGTTTTGAACTTATGAAGCAATTGGGTTATAGTAGAAAAGGACGTGGAAAGAAAGAACAAGCCATCCATGTTCCTATGGAACCTAACACACAAGAAACAAAAAATGGTTTGGGATACTGCCCTTCTAAGATAACAAAAGTAAGTAAAAGAACTTCGTTAAACATCAAAACCATAATGTGTAAACCTAAAATCAATTTCACCTTGAAACATCTTGAATTGCTTGACATGAATTTTGAACCATCATGGGAATACTTTGAAGATGATGAAGCCTTGAAGCAAATTCTAGGAGTTTATGAAAAACCATCTAGCCCTCCTCAAAATAAAAAGGTTACATGTGCTATGATTAGCACCAAACAAAAAGATGTAGAAAACGAAAGTAATGTGATGGATACGAGTAAAGAAGAATACAACCCTAAATTTCCAAAACCAAGTGCACTTCCTTTGGGAGATACAATTGACATACCAATGGATATAAATGATAAGGATAAAGTAATTAAGATAGGAAATTACCTTGATGATGAAGAACAAGAAGATCACATAATTTGAATCCACGACTTTCTTGAGCTTTTTTCTTGGAATTATTTGGATATGCCAAGAATTGATGCTAAGATAGTGACACACAACATAGTCATTGTTGAGAATGCTAAATTGGTTAGAAAAAAGATACAAAAGATGAAACCTAAGATAGCCTTGTTAGTTAAGGGAGAAATTAAAAAACTCCTTGAGGTTGGTTTCATTAGACCTATATATTATTCTGCTTGGATCTCAAACATTGTTGCAGTTGCAAAACCTGATAATTGTATTAGGATGTGTACATATTTTCGTGATTTGAATAAAGCATCTTTAAAAGATGACTTTCCCCTTCCTAATATCGACATGATAGTAGATTTGACTATGAGACATGATTAGTTATCATTCATGGATGGATTTTTTGGGTACAATCAAATCTTTATCAACCCTCAAGATCAATACAAATCATCATTTACAACTGTTTGGGGAAAATTTTGTTGGGTCATGATGCCTTTTGGATTGAATAATGTAGGTTCAACATATCAACAAGCTATGACATTAATATTTCATGATTATATACATAATATTTTTGAAGATTATGTTGATAACATCCTAGCCAAATATTTAACTAGACAAGACAATGTAAATATCCTCTAAAAAATCTTTGAGAAAATGCAAAAATACATGAGATTGAATTCGAAAAAGTGTCTTTGGTGTAGATAGTGGAAAACTTCTAGGGTTTATCGTATCTCACAAAGGTATTGAGGTGGACATGAAGAAAATTGATGTTATTGTTAACATGCCACCTCCTTGAAACATCTATCAATTGTGCACATTACAAGAAAGAATTGAAGCTATCCATCATTTTGTAGCATGTTTAGTCGATCGAACATTACCTATGCACTTTGATTGGGACAAGGATTGTAAACAAGATTTTGAGAGTTTGAAGGATTATCTTGCAACTCCACCCATTTTACAACCTGCTATACCAAACAAACTGTTCATCCTTTACACAACAACATTAGTCCATGCTCTCACAACATTGTTGGCTTAATAAGATGAAAATGGTAAAGAGCATCTTGTTAATTACATTAATCGAACTTTGATTATTATGATAAACGATACACAACAATGGAAAAACAAATTGGCTCTTGTATTTGCTACAAGTAAATTGAGGCATTACTTACTGAATGCTAAAATACGTGTGATGAAGAAATTTGATCCTCTAAAATATCTTTTTAGTAAAATAGATTTATTAGGACACTTAGCTAAATGGGTTATGTTGTTAATAGAGTTTGACCTTAAGTTTGTTTCACAAAAAGAAATTAAAGAACAAGCCTTAATTGACCACTTAGCAGACACTCCCTCACCCTTCGCATTACCTAATGTGGAAACATTCCCTAATGAGAATGTGTGGACTATTCAAAAAGATGAAGAAGCATAGTAGTTATACTTTGATGGATCTAAGTGTAGAATAGGCTCTCATGCTGGGGTTATAATAGTCTTGCCCATAGGGAAGCCTATTCCCTTATCTTATCGATTAACTTTCCTATTCACCAACAAAAAGGTAGAATATGAGGCATTAATTGCTGGTTTGCATGCTATTTTAGCTTTAGGATTTCAAAATATTACATATCAAGCAAAGCATGACAAATTATTAAAATACAAGGATCTCACAATGAATTTGTTAGAGCCAATAAGAGCATGGTTCGGTGGTCAAGTCGCTTGGTTGTAGTGATGGCCACTAGGGTTCAAACCCTCATTGGGCCAAAGTGCTCGTAGGACTTGTGTCTTCTTTGGGCCTTTGCACTCGTGGGTTTGGTTGTTTCTTGTGGTTTCTTGTTCCCGGTTCAGAGCTCCGATCAAAAGTGTTTACCCCTAATAATATGGGTGCATTGCACCTTTTTGTAAAAAAAATAATGAATTTGTTAGAGAAGTTTGAATCATTTACCATTGACAACGTCCCACGAAAATATAATCGACATGCAGATGCAATGGCAAGTGGAGCTTCTCTTGTATTGCCTCAAGATCCTTTAAAGGATTTCACATTTATTGTCCATCCAATTATGAAACCATCAATCGAATCCAAAGTCAAAGAAGTATTAACAACAACTATGGAAGGCTCTAGTGAATGGTATACACCGATATTTAATTATTTAAAAGGTACCTTTCTTGAGCCAACAACTAAGAACACTCAAGATCGTCTTCACAAAATCGTGACTAAGTACATAATTCTCCCCGACATATTATATAGAAGATCCTTCAATGACCTTTTACTTAGATGCCTTAACGATTCTGAAATCCATATAGCACTTGAAAAAGCTCATGTAGGTGCCCGTGGAGGTCATTTTGGAGGAAGATCATTAATTCAAAACTTGTTCACATGGGATACTACTAGAGACATATGGAAAAATATTTCTTTGAGTATGTTAAGAGATGTCACAAATTTCAGGAACGTAGCAATTCAATTCATGCTCCTGCTTCTGAGCTTCGGGACCAAATTCCTATTTGGCCATTCTCAGTATGGGGAGTGGATCTGATTGGAAAAATATCACCACCTTCCTCCTCTGGACATAATTTTATAATCACTACGACATATTATTTCACAAAATGGGTAAAATCTATTCCTCTTTGATCAACAACTGCCGATGTGATATGTCATTTCATATTGGAACACATTATTGCTCGCTTTGTACTTCCTTCAACGTTAGTTTCTAATAATGGCATGCCATTTAAGAATAATGATGTGAAAAATTTCCTAGAAAAATTCAACATCCAACATCACTTTTCAACACTTTAATACCTACAATCTAATGGTGAAGCTAAATCAACTAATAAGACCTTGTAGCAAATCCTAAGGAAAATAATTAACAAACATATTAAGGATTGGCACACACAGTTGACGTATGCATTATGGGCTTACCATACTAGTATCAAAAAATCTACTGGGACAACTCCTTATAACCTTGTCTATGGTACCAAGGCGATTATGCCCTTGGAGTTAGAGATCCCTACATTAATGATCACTATTCAAGGACTTATTGATGACAAAACTTATAAAGAACAACGATTGCATCAGCTTGAGATGCTTGATGAACAACACATTAATGCTCTTGAACATCTCCAAGCTTATGCTATAAAATTGCAACGTAGTTATAGTGATCATGTCATCCCTCATGTATTCAAAAAAAGTGATTTTGTGTTATTCGAAAATCAGCATAATGTTAATGCTGACCCGACTAAAAAAGGAAAATTCAATCATAATTGGTTAGGGCCTTATATAATTAATGGAAGTTATGGGTTTGGTGCATACACATTAATATAAATGGATGGAACACCTCTCAAAGAACCTATTAATGCCACACATTTGTGTCAATATTATGTCGAATCTTCTTGAATAGTGTGAATTATAAAGAAGTGGTGTTAGAGTTAGTGGATAACATTCTATGTGCTCTCACATTGCTTTGTTCTTGACAAACAATTATTTGTGTGCCTTGAATAGTAAAGTGATTATTTAATTTTACTTCAGGTTTCATGCTATTCAAGTTCATCTTGTATGTTGTGTTAGATTAGATCCTTATATGTAGTTAATGTTATTTAATTAGATCAAATGTGCATTTAATTTAGCGTAAGATACTTAATGAAAATGTTGCATCTAAGAGAAACTAGAATAAGTTTTAATTAGATCACATAAAACATGTTAAATCATGGACATATTCATTAAATAGTCTAACAAAGATTATTTAATCAATCACATTTCCATTTAACATTAAACACATAAGCACAAATAACAAATCATCAAATGATCATATATATATATATATATAAAAGTTCTATGTACATGTCATCAATATATACAATGCTAATGAGGTTTGTGACTGCCAAATCCCTCAAGATCTAGTGCTCGCATTTGTCTAGAGGCGGTCCATCAGGAGACGATGGTATGCGATCATGATCACAAGCCGTTGAGTACATTCAGAGCATATTGTAAACCCTGTACCTGTCCAAGGGCCTCCTGGTGCTCCTTCACTAGTTGATCTCTCTCTTCCTGTAGAATAGCTACCTCTAACTAAAGTCTCTCAACCTCTACTGGAGCTCGAGATGACTAAACATCCTAGGTAACCTCAGCTTGGTGGGCACACCTCCTAACACTCTCATATGTTTCCCATAGTCTCACATATGGCTCAAACAACTCTAGATCTTGTTCCATGATGGGCGGAGACACATAGTCTACATCAATAGCCTCCTCATAGACTGATGGCGGCACTATCTTGGTAGCCACCCGATGATAGAGATCATGAAGGTCTCTCACAACTCCTGCAAGATAGAAACCATAAAAATAATCAATACACATCATTATATATATATGATCATAAAATTAAAGAATAAAGCATGAACATAAGCATAAAGCATGGAAGTAAATACAATGTTATCACCTAGCTCTCTAGTTGGTTGTGTAAGGACAACCTAGTAGTGTGTAGGGGGCATGGAGGATGTGCTAGCCTCTCCATGACTGTAGGTGGTGGTGCTTGTTGCAGTTGTTGACCGTGATCTAGTCACATGAGTAGGAGCTAGCTCTCCCCATTTGTAGCCCACTAGATCCTCATTTGTTGTCTCATCACCCTCACTCATCAGCTGCTCCTCATCCTCATCCTCCTCCTTGTCCTCCTCCTCATCCTCCTCTTGGCCATCATAATCAGGATCTGCATCCTCATCATACTCCTCATCTATCACATCTATGAATGTGTCTGTAGCATTGAAGTGTATCTCCTCAACTCTATCATCCTCCTTGTCTCCCTAATCTGGGAGTGTCTCTACATAACCTATCGACTCATCCATCAAGAAAACAAGAGTCGGCCGTGTTGTTTCCCACCACTCCTCATTGGCATTTGTGGTACCAATTCCATCAGCGTCAGAGACTAGAGGCATATCATGATCATCATTATCAGTCATTGTAGATGAAATCATTGGTAGTGAACCGTCTAGAATCGTCAGGCCTTAGGGAACTCCATATTGGTCTCTTGAAAAAGGGTCATGCCATGGGTGGTATCTGGACCTGTCTAAACTATTGTGTGATGCAATCATAGTAGAAAGGTCATAATATGTAATCATGTTTTCCTATCAAAAATATGTCCATTTGCAATCTCCTCATCTAAAGAGTCTCATCCGACCATTGTGGTATAAGCTGGTAAGGTCTCCATATGATCTCCTCATCCAGTCAGTCAAATCAAACTCTCCAAAAAAGTAGATCCCCATACTACCATAGCCATGACAATGGATAGCTGAATGTATGAGGATACCCTAGGGCTAATGCACATGGAAATCATGTTGGTCTAATGCATGTGATATGCTCTAGGCAC
Organism: Sequoia sempervirens; assembly: GCA_007258455.2. Lineage (NCBI taxonomy): Eukaryota > Viridiplantae > Streptophyta > Pinopsida > Cupressales > Cupressaceae > Sequoia > Sequoia sempervirens. Next base: position 7,546 of record VDFB02252257.1, read on the forward strand.
CATACCTGAAGCAACATACAATGTACCATATTATCGATCTCATGAAATGAAAATCGCCCAAGATCATAATATAGATGTGCAAGGATGTTGTGCTCCCAGGTGTACATGATCTTGTGCTTTGCCATCCCCCAAATCATATGTACTAGTAATCCCTCTAAGTGTACTCCCTGACCATCACAAATGAGTACTAGTGCTACAGTGAACATCATAATCCATGCAAAAAATAGGGCCTGTGAATATAGTAGCATAGCTAGATTGATCAGTGGCCTCATGATACTATCATGAATTGGACCTCTAAGGCAATATTGCATATCATATTTCATCTCCCGAAATGATTGATCCGCTAGAAAATGTACCCTCTCTCCCCAAATTAGAACTTGAAGTATGCGATGGACGTCCTCTAACGTGATGGTCATCTCACCTGTGAGAAGATGAAACGTGCATGTGTCTGTATTCCATCACTCTACCAGTGCCATCAACATAGCATCATGGTACCTCATGGGGGGCATGCGATATGCCTAGTACAACCTCATAATCTGTAATATCTTTGTGTCCTCTATTGAAAGTGTTGAGGCTAGGTCTTAGAGGCAACTAATCTATTTTCCACCAAGATGTTGTCGTGAATGGGGAGGAATCTTACAAAAAAGTAAAAATATATCTTATAAGCATTCTACAATCTTAAATCTATACATCAACAACCAAAAAAGTGTACTAAAGTTGTTCTAGTGTACTCTTCTAAGGGTCCTAGACACTTTAGACCCCTTTTGGGACACTTTGCAACAAAAAGGGACACTTTGCAAAAAAAGGCGACACTTTGTGAAAAAAGGGGACACTTTGCAAAAAAAAGAAGGATGCTTTACGTAATTTTCTTCCAAGGCCCTAAATTAACCTAGAAATGCATACAAAACATAACATAAATGTGTAAGGACAAAGCTAAGGCAGAAAAATCAACTCACCTAATGGTGCTCAGCACGAGCTACCTAATCTTGTAGGATGTCCAGTCTCGAAGGCAAGTAATCTCGTCGATTCGACATCTTCAATCACTCTTCACCAAACTCAAGCTAAAAGAAGGTAAATAACAAAATAGTTAGAAATTACTTCACTTTTTACTCTTATATAAGTTCAAATTAGGTTATACTATATTAGGGTTAAAAAGTGTCTTTCATTCAAATTAACATAACGAGAACTAGAGAGCTCCATTTTTGACGCCGTTTGTTGCATTGGAATCATGATTCCACTTCCATCCTCATCAAATGTCTTTCATTATGTGGTATGGTACTTGGAAATACCATATGATATGACTTAAGTTATTCGATGTGGTTAGAATGCTACCTTGATTCCACCTTCATAAAGCAAGCAGAGTCAAGGTGTGGCATACATCTACCCTAAAATTTGATTTCTAAAAGAAGTTAGATAAGAGGATTTTTGGACAACTAATGAATTTGTGTTGCAGGATGCAGTTCCTAACATTGTGGTTTTGTAGATAGCTACAATGGGGGCTTCATTCTCTTGTATTATCATTGAACTTATATGTGTATCCTTTTATGAAACCAGGATTATTGTTGGAGTCCTTTAGCTTGCATATGCATGTAGAGTCATATGGGCACTAAAGTGGGGACTAAATATAATGTAGAAAATTGTATGCTCTTGAAAACAGTGCAATTTCACACTTAATTTGGACCTATTTTAGCACCCTTGCAATAATTATCCTTTAAAATCATCATTGATAGGCCCCCAAGACCCATTATTTTGGATCTTAAGGCTTATTTCAGCTAAAAACCCAATAAAATCATCAAAAACATAATTTTTTTTGAAAATCTAGGGTGGGACTCATTCGCCACCTTGGGCGAATGAGTCCCATTTGGGGTTTTTTAGGGTTTGAGAAGGAAAATCACCTTTTTAATTCAAATTTTTGGTTGATGCTAGCTTTTGAGATTTGAATAACGGTAAATTAGGTGTTAAATTCTATATAAGCAAGTTCCTAAGTCATTTTTTCATCTAAGCAAGCATTTTCAAGAGCAATTTCAAGATCCAAGTATTCAAAGTCTTCAAGCATTCAAAGTATTCAAGCATTCTTTCATAATAGCATTCAAGTTTCAAAAGCAAGCAAAGTTGAAGTCTTGGAGTAGCATCAAAGCGTATTTGTAGATATTCAATCTCACTTTCATTCAAGATCTAGCATTGTCAAGGGTTGATCATGGTTGTCTATGGTGAATTATGATGGATTATAGGTTGGGGAGATGCAACTAGCCATCAAGACAAGCCTAATGATTTGTTTCCTAAGTGATTCCATCCTCCATTATCACTTTGTGTACAATGTGTTTTCTAACCTAAAATAATGCAAAAAAATGAAATGCAAAGGAAGAAAAGCACAAAACAACACCTCAAGATTAGCATAGTTAAACTTGAACAAAGGAAAGATGAAAAATAATAAGTTACCCTTCCCAAGTTGATTGGTTGGAACTGTCCCTATTGATTCGATCGTTTGTGTACTCCTTTGGATGGAAAATCACATGAAACTAGATGAAAAATGATGCAGATGTAATGAGCGATGCAATGGTGAAGGTGGGTATTTGGATAAGTCCACAAAATGGATGCAAAGTGAGCTTGAAAGTTGTAGCAATGGAGGATGAAAAATTTGAGTGTTTGAATGTTGAATGCTTAGTTGCTTGAATGTGTGGATGAAAGAAAATGAGGTCAAAATTCTTATTTTTAGGGGAAAGGCCTCTAAGGAAATAGAGGGCTAAGATTTAGTCACCATGGACAAGATGAAGGGCAATGGTGATTTGAGGACTCACAAGTCCTCACATCTTGCCATTTGGAAATGAGGTGTCAAGAGGGAAAGTGATGTGGACGTGCTTGAAAGTACCTTGGGATTGTGACAAGATCTCCTCATAAAGGAATTCCTTGTCCCTATGTGGGGAGATGTGACACATGAGGAATTTAAAATTCCTCAATAATCCACATGGGGAAGAGAAAAATCTTGGAGGAATGAATGCGAATTTTTAATTCACATGATGTGAAGGTACTTCGAAGTACCTTGGAATTGGGACAAGATCTTCTCATAAAGGAGGTCCTTGTCACCATGTGGGAGATGTGACATATGAGGAATTTAAAATTCCTCAATAACCTATATGGGGAAGAGGAAAGCCTTGGAGGAATAAATGAGAATTTTTAATTCACATGGGGAAGAGGTTGCCTTGGCTAAATGGAGAAATCATTTATGATGGTTGACTTGGAGGTATGCCATAAATGGCATGAGGATTAGGTTGACCTAATCATATGATTAAGGTTGTGCAAACATGTGATTAAGGGGGCTAATGAAGGATTAATAACAAGTTGCAAGTTATGGAGGATGTGACTTTAATCTTGATTAAGTGTGTGCACATCCTAATCATGAATTAATTAAACTAATCTAGATTAAAGGGAGATTATGGAGGATGGGACAAGGAAAGAGAAAAAAAGGAATTTTAAATTGATTTAAATTCAAAAGGCCAAATGACTAAATTAATTAAATTGATGTATTAATTTAATTCAGAGAGCAAAGGGGTGAAAGGTAAATTATTTAATTAATAAATTAAATACTTTAAGAACCTTAGAAAAAGGGAAAATATTAATTAAATAAATCATTTAATTAATATCGATGGGGAATATGAAATAGACGAATAAAGGGGATGAATTTGACCATACAGGAGTGGTCAAATTCAGATGTCTACACACTCTACATTTAACCTAAAGAAGGTGCAAGCATTATTATGGCTCATTTGGGTGATTAGAGATCTCTCAAAGTGAGTCACCCATTATCATATCTCATTCATGCATCTCATTCTTGCACATTAGAATAAAGTTGCATTGCATTTCGTATTTCCTAGTCTTAGACACACTTGAGGCTATGGATTATGTTCACATTTACATTCAAGTTTCATTATCTACATCAAGGAATAATTACCAAAATAGGAGTTCGACTGAGGAAAACCCCCCATAAGAAAATCAAGTCTATATTATGTTTTACAGGTATTTTTACATATTCGGATCTGAATTTTTCAGGATTTTTGTAGATTTAGATAACCTTTTTCCAAAAATTTGTTCTTGTGCAAAAACCCTAATCTTGGACTGATTCACCCAGATTGGTGTGAGTCCCAATAGGTCAAAATCTCAAGTTTTTCATTATTTAAGAGCTTATAAAAATCTGCTTCAAGTTTCCAGGTACACACTTCTGAGATCCCACCTCTTTGTTCTAGTTTTCATGCACTTTTAGGTCATTTAGTGAAGGATTGCATTAAGTTAGGGTTAAGAATTTTGATTTGCATTTCATTTTTCTTTCCAAGTCTAACTTGGTGGTGAATCCATCATTAATTTACATTCAGCCCCCATGACAACCCTATTGCAAGATCTCTTTCTCCTTTGCATTGAGATCTCTAGGGTTTGTTCTTGAATGAGAGAGAGTGAAGATTGTTATTCTATCTCCCAAGCATAGAAAGCAACAATTTTCCACCTTTCACCAATTCATCAACCCTCTACATATAGCTTGTAATTGTTTCATCTTCAAACATTCACAAAGTCTCAAATTTTGTCTTCAAATTTTGCAACTTAGCTTGTTTAACCTTATCATCTTCTTCATAAATAGTTTCTACCCTATCCCAAACTTCTTTAGCATTTTTTTAGATCCATAACTTTCACTAATTTTGTATGTGCAAGACTACTCAAAAGAAAAAACCTTGCCTTACCATCTATTTCATAGGCCTTGATTTCATCACTCATGCTTGGTCCATTTGGAGGTATGTTATATACAATCTTCACTACCTTAGTGACATCAAATCCAAGGTAAATCAAATAGCCTTCCATTTTTACTTTCTAGAATGCATAGTCTGTGACATCAAACATAGGGATCTCCTTCTTACTTGACATCTGAGATCTACCTCAAGCGGTTAAGATTTTCTCCAAGGAACCTTGATCTGATACGAATTGTTGAATGAACAAGAAATTGAGAGCGAGGGTGAATCATTTTATCAAATTTAAGCATTAAAACTCTCAACATTAATCAGATCCACATGCATTCATTAAACCCTTAATCTGTTATAATGTTTAAACATGACAAGCAAATAACATAAATAAAAAATGACGAACACCATACAAAAGAGAGCACCATATTTTTGTGGAAAACCCTATAATGGAAAAACCATAGCTCACAATATAAGTAATTGCAAAACTGGTACAAAGAGGCTCATTGCCAGAATAGGATGCACTATCCAGAAAGGATCACAACCCAAGCTCACTGTCAGAATAAAAAGTGGAAAGAAGATAGAATGTTACACATAGAACATGATCTCAATGCAAGAGATAATCCACCACAACAGATTCAACAAAACTTGCAATATTCAAGAGATCATGATACCTCAACTCAAAGCATTCAACGATCTTGCATTATATCTTGCACTATATTTCACACTTTTTCATTTAAATTCACATCTGAACACTCATCTCTATTTCACACCTCATCTCACATCAATTCACCTTATATTTATACCATCTACAACTTGAAAAACATCTTCAAGTTGGCTACTTTACAAATTCAAAATAGGTCAGAACTAAGCATTCCCGTGGTGGATAGGAAAGAAAGTGGATCAATACAAAACTTGACTTGGATCTAAATTAACTCTTGCAAACCATGCTACACTTTCATTAATGCTCAAACATTTTCAAATTTAGTGTAAACACCAAGTCGGTCGTTACCTGTGCAAACACCATTAAAATTTGAATTACACACTTCCTCAAATCCAAAGATGACTTGCGAACCACACACCATACTTCATCACTATGTAGAATATTCCTCTACCAACCTAAAATCCATCAAACTCCTTCACAACAATTCACACCTCCAGAATGTACACATGTACATTCAAACTACATTGCCAAACATTGCAACTCTAAAATCCATCTTCCAAAGCACCATACCATGAATACTCTTGACACAGGAAAGATATCAACACCATCAACATACCTTCAAAATTGCAAGACCTGAAGAACAATTGCAAAGAAATGTGGAGAAAAACCATTTCTCCTAGACACCTCTATAAGCAACACTATGAAACCGATTCACATACTGGTGAACAAAACTTGATTTGACCATCAATCTAGAAGCCAAAATTTTGGATATAGAAACTATGAACACCTCTATCCAACTTATCCAAACCACACAAGAAAATCTTCAACCAAGAAGAAATGTGAAGAAAATCCAGAATACCTTTGCAAACCATAACACCTGATGTTATCAATTTTCTCAATATCCTCAACATCTTTACCACTACCACAATCATAAACATAAGCTTATCAAAGTGACACCAGAGATTAACACTAGTAACTTAATTGATACAACATAATGCAATTAATCAAAGAAACAATATCTCACAATCACTACACAACTATCACCAATGACAACACAAGCTTGTTGACATCAATGATAACACCTTCATACTTGCAAAAAACAAAGGTGAAGGAGGAAATGGAAATGAACAAGAACAAGAAAGTGAAAGAGAGAATTTTGGTGTTCATGAAGAGAAAACAAGCCAATCACAAGATACGGCTGAGAAGAACATGCAGAGTGGTAAATTTCCTGCCTTTTTCCCTTTCAATTTATGAAGTGCATTGGGTGGGAATAGTAACTATAACTCCTAGAAGTTTACAATTAATATACTGACTATAATTAGGCCTGGGTGGGAGGGAATCATAGTTGCCACCCACCCAACTATTAGTCAGCAACATAACCCCCCACAATTAGGAATCCGCTTTGAAAAGAGCTATCCTATTTTCCACACCAAAGGGTTCTCAAAATCTTGATGCTACCACTTCATCACCTTCTTGGCTCAACAACAATACCCCTTGATTTACCATATGACAATGTAGTTGGAAAGCTTTTGCAGAAGACTCTCAAGGTCTAAATGTTAAAGACTACCTCAAGGTTGATGGAGGATGAAAGCACTTAGATTTTTTTTATGGAGATTACACAACATTCTGTACAAAAAGATCATAGTCAGGCTACCATAACTAAATATAATGTAAATAAGGTAGATTTGGGCCCACCTAGCAAAGATGTGGATGTTCACAATTTTAGGGTGATGTCCACCAGGCTTGTAGAGAGAAAAAAGAAGGATAAGTAGGATTAAGATGAACTAAAGAGAGCAGTGGAACTCCTCTCTAATTGTCTCAAAACATTAACATATCCTTCCCCTCAACCCCTTAGTTAAGCGATCCCTTCTTTTGATCCCAATTCTTTAGGTGGCAAAGAAATGATGAGAAAAGTACAGAGGTATAACCATTATGGATGGGTTGCTCAAGGTTGGGTGCTTGATCTTAAGGAAAAAGGTCCTCCTTTGATTCAGAAGTTGAAAAATGTGTATGATGAGTTTGTGCTATTAAGGAATTCTGTTAAATCAAAGATAGTTAATTGCAAGCAAGAGGAGTCACTTTGGATGCAAGTTGATAACGACCTTGCTGAGATTATTGTGATGGGTTTGGAGAAAGATGCTTTAGAAAAGATTATTCCATCTAAGGATGATGTTAGGATCGTGATGTGGAAAAAGAGAATAGAATGGAAATTCAATGTCATGAAGACAAATATTCTAGAGCTAAATAAGTTGATGAAGGGGTGCAATCACCTCAACAATGATTTAAACAATAATTTCTCTAATTTTGGATGTCAGATGATGAAAGTTGATAATAGAGGTCCCGCTACAACTAAGGAGTGAAAAGATGGGTTCTTAAAAGTAGTTGATATTTTGTTAGGAGATCAAGTATTTGATAAAGAAACATTGAAGAAGCTGGCTAGAATCGACTCAACATTATCTTGGCACGAGGACCCCCCTACCCTTATAGCCACCAAGATAAAAGTTATTCACAACAAAAAGATGGTGTAGAAGTTGAGAACAAAGAATGTTATCATTCCTCAACATGTTGAGATTCCTGTCATCACGTAAGTGCTAAAAGATTATAAGGCATGTGTGGCATTTGCTTAGAAAATGCCAACATTGGAAGAAACCTTTGTCGATATGAACACTCAGCCACCTTAGTATTATGTGTCTTTTCATTTTCGTAGCATGTGTTTTAGTTGTTTATGTTATAATGAACTCTTTGGTGATATTTCTTTAAAGAATTAGTTTCAATTTTTTTCAAGATTTCGTTGAAAATTATGTTGTAAAAAAATGTAAATATGTTTTGAATTGATGGTACAAGGGTCTGAATTTTTCCCCCTTACATTGTGATGCATGAGTGAGAATCGCTATGAATGAAGGATTAGGTTTTGTAATTTTTTATTATCTTCTAGGGATGTTTATTATCTTTGAGTAGTAAATTTGAATGAAGTATTTTACATTTATGAGTAATTATATATGAGCTTTGATAAGTGTTAGGATATTCCTTCTCTTTATGGATGTGGTATTCATTGGTGTTTCATTCATGTATCTTCAATGATTGTCAAAGTCACTTTGAGTTGAGCTAGCTGGCTATTAATAATCTGATCTTTAAGTCATGATATTGGTAGCTTGTAAATCTATTTTCAATTTAATTAGTAGTTTTAAAGTTGATTGCCATCACATCTTCTCCATGACTATGGGTTGGTGTTAGTCTTCCTTTCTTGCTTTCTGGTTAAAAGCATACCCCCATTTTCTTTAAAATCTGAACAATCAAAATTTATATCATATGAGGGAGTTGTACCTCTATCAAAATTTTGAGGAATATCACCAATGAAATGGTGATTTCTCCAACTGTTGGTGATCAATTAGTCTTTCTTTTGGGAAAAATGGATTCAATTTGAGTTAATCTTTAAAATAAAAATCTATCCACCAACAACTTCTAAACTAGTCAAGTTGTCTAAGTACCTTTGAATCATTAATTTATCAAAATGTCATGTTGTGTAGAGAAGGAAAGTCTATATTCTTGTTAGAAGAGTGTTTGAGGTTATCTAGAGCATATTGGAGAGTCCTTGAAACAAGGGCATATGTGTTAAAATGAAGTTGAAAACTTAAAATGATGTGACCACCTATTTTTGCATGTTGTAATTTTACCATGGTTGTGGTGGGAATATTTATTGGAACCAAAATTTTCATCATTGGGAATCCATAATGTGGAGTTTGATGGGTTTCATTATCTAACTCAACTATTTTGACACTTATTCTTTTATTTTTGCATGATGGGAGAAAAGAGGAATGCCATATTATATTTGAACATGAAGTTCAAGGAATTGGTTCTCATGTATCATTTATTTTTCATGTTCATGATTTGGCTATAAGTGACAAAGTAAGGGATTCTAAGTTGTAAGGGCATATTGTAGGGTTGATGAGTGGGGTGAGGAGTGTTGGGTATCAAAGTTGTTTCTCACACTTATAATGAATACATCACTTTCCAGGGTTGGGGAAATGTCATCTTAAGGGTGGCTTTCTCATCTCATCAATAAATGTGAGTGATGAAAGGTCAATTATTGAGTGAATAATTTCTTCAATTTGGTCTTAGCTAGACCCAAGAGGGTGTTCCAAGAGGTATTCAAAGTAGGATTTGATCATAATTGAAAGATATGCAAATAAACAATCTATAGTTGTATCTAATGTATGCCTACCCCAAATGTTTTCACTAGACCAAGGACTAACCTATTGCCCATATAAACTCTATTAAATTGATATGAATATGCAGTAAAATTCTCTTTTAAGATGAAATTTTTTTATGGCTCACTTCAAATGCTTTCCTTACATATAAAACAAGTTCATGAATTGCATACAAACTACTTCTTACTCCTACACTACTAGATAATTATATTGTTCATTTAAAGTGCATGGAGGGTCAACCACTTATATGATTGGTTTATTATAATGGGTTACATAATTACAATCAATCAAAAGACACAACACATAGAAACAAAAAAGAGAGATAGGATACTAATAATTGAATATGTTTAATAATCCCTCTCCAAACTTCTAGAAATCTATATAAAATAAGGAAAATACAATTATAAATAACATATGCATTGCATTACAATGTTGTGACACTTATCACTCAATTCTTATTACATTCACACCAAAAAATGTGCTCATATAAAACCCTAACCTAATAAGAACATGTCACACTTTATCACTTCAAAGTCTTCTTAAAGATCCGCAATAGGCTAAGGGGGCATTTATTTTTAAAATATTTGTTATAGGATAACTACCTCTTTGTGATTTATAGAATGATTTGCTCAATAAACAAATGATCATGCAATGATTAGAATCATAAAAGATGGTTAGTGTTTAACCATGTGAAAATGAATAAATGATTGATTGTTTCAATGTCAAATGAATCAATATTAGCTTCTATGTTCAATCATTGAATCCTTGTGAAAATTTGATGGGGAATTGGATGTCATTAATTCTACATGTTAAACAAGACAAGATCCCATGAACTATGTTGAAATGGTAGCTTGGAGATAGCACAAAGATTACTATATCGATAATTTCAACCATTGCATTCATGATGGCAAAACGCTCTTCATCATCCACCATTGAATTTGACAAATATTTTGCACCCTTGGGATAAACAACATTTTTGGGAAAGAAAGGCCAATTTGGTAGTTCTAGGAGTTGAATCGAAAATTAATGGTGCCTAAGATGTTTGGGAGAGTAGTGAGGGTGACCATAGGAGATTCTAGAAATTTGATGTGGGTGTAGAGCTTTGAAAATGGATGCATGATTTCCTTGTGGAATAGGATACTGGAATTGGATAATAGAATGGATGTCCAAATGTACTTAAAAAACCCACAAAAATGGTGAAATGAATGAAAGAAGAACATAGGAGAAGTTGTGGGAAAGTGTGTTGGAATGAACATCAAGATAGGATATGTAATAGGAGGGAAGAATATGTGGAGGTTATGTTGGAACTCACACAAGAAATAAATGAAAGATAAAAGGTCATTAACATTTTTATGGGGATTGTATGCAAAAGTGGATATTGGAATAGGGATCTACATATCCAAACATAAGAGGAAATTCCACATAAGAGAAGTGGAGGAGAATGCAAGGAAACATTGAAAAATAACATGTAAGAAGTGGATGAAGTGAAAAGGGAAAACATTTGGATCTACTTTAGAAGTCCACATAAACGAGGAGAAAGAAGGGAACAAGGATTTCTGTGAATTAGGGAAGGTAGTGGTAATAGGATGGGATGAAAGTAAAACATCTAGATCCCAATTGAGTTCTCAAAAACACTAGAAAAAATAGAAAATAGAAAGAGGGCTTGATAAAACCTTTACATGGGAAAGGATGGGAGGACTAGAGGTGGAAGGAATATCTAGATCCCCACTATAAATTTAAAAATGAGGTGCAACAAAGAGAAGAAAAATAAATGAAAGGAGTGATGGACTTCATAGGAGTTTAATGTGGAATAGGACACATGATCAAGATATTGGTTGAACAAAAAATACACGAATCCTCACTAAAATTTTACAACACTATGAAAAAAATGGAGAATGACCAAAAACACCCAAACTAAGAGTCCTTTGGGATTTTAGTGACTTCCAACACGTGATAAGCACATGGGGATGAAGGAGAATGACACTTAGTAAATTTTGATAAAGGGAAATCCTTTATAGATTTATCATATCCGTTAGTTAGGATAGGCAAGATGAGGCTGAAAAACACCGAGGAGTTGAGACCAACAAATCTTGGCATTGTCAAATTGAGTCCCAACAAGGAATGCTTTATAAATATTGTCAAGACTCTTGAAAGCTCTCGAGGCATGAAAAAATCTATGTAGTTGGACTATGATTGTGGAATGTGGAGCATTTTATTACTCTTGTTGGAGTTTTCTCCTATTGAAGGGTTTCTCCAAGGTAAATACATTGTCTTGGTTATTATGTGTGTGTGTGTTCTTTGGTTGACACCATATATATTTTGTTTTCTTCCATTGATTTTACATAACAAACGAACATGTAATTGCAATCACATCTATTTGAGGTGAATTAATAGTGTTTGTTCAGATATTAGAAGATTAGCCACTAAGGATATTTCTAGGCGATGAAATCTAGAAGAGTGTCTCCAGGGCTCTAAAAATCACATGTTGAGATGGAATGTTGGAGGGTATGGTAGAATGAGGTTGAGGAAGAGTTTGTAAAGGTATAATAGGGTTATAATGTATATTCATGAATAGAACTAAAGAAATGACAAGGTGTGCCAAATTAGTTTAATAAATAGCTAAGATTGACAAGTGATAAAGTACATGAATAAGAAGTTAGAAAAATTGCTTAGCTCTTTGTCAGTATTGAGATGTTGAAGATGTTGATTTGATTATGTGATTCACTTGATGATAAGATCTAGATTTTTGGTATCAGATCTTAACAAAAGACTTTATTGTCAACCTTCTTTTGATGATTGCTTTATTCGTGGATGCAATTGTACACAATTTCATTCTTGGGTGGCACAATCTAGACTATCTCATTTTGATTATCTTTTCTAGCACTATAAATTATAAAAACCTTTATATTTGTAAAGATATTTGTATATATTACAAAATTTATTGTAAGAAGGTTGAAGTATGGAACTTTGTTAATGTTGAGTTAGACCTCTTTATTAATCTCATAAAATTAAAAGATAAATGTGTGATTTTCTTTGAAAAGATTGGAGATGTAGAAGTCATTTAAAATTCATTCATTTCGTCTTTATTTTTTGTGTTACTGTGCAACATTTTGTATCACCTCTGATTCAATCTTATTTCGATAAAAAACACACACCTATATAAAACACACACAAAATACTAATAAATTATATAAGCTTTAATACTATTCTTAATCTTAAGAAAATTATTATTGAGAGATATACATTTTTTTTAAAAGGTTTCATGTAAGATTTAAAAAGAAATTCAATTTTTAAGTTAACATTGAAATAAAAGCTTAGGTCATTAGTGTAATAAGAAAATTATGACAGTTAATTTTTTTTTGTGATTTTGTAGAATTATAACTAGCAATCACACCTTGGTGTGCAATGGGTACACCAAAGAGTTGTGGAAAGTAAATTAGAAAGATAATTAGGGATCCAAACATAACCAAAATAAAATCTTTGAATTGGGAAGACAAGTAGGCTCCATTACAAATAGGCTAATGTTATATTTGTAATAGGGAGAAAGGGAGAGATAGGGATAAAAAAGGGAGAGATAGAGGGGGGTAAGGAGATAGAGATAGAGATAGAGATAGAGAGGAAGATAGAGATCTAGGTGAGAGATGTAGAGATGAGGGGGAGAGATAAATATATAGAGGGTAGAGAGAGGGAGAGAATGAGAGAGGGAAAGATAGAAAGATAAAGATATAGATAAAGATAGGAAGTGATATATATAGATAGGTAGAGAGGGAGAGATATAGGGGTAGAGAGAGATGGAGAGATAACATGGTAGAGATAGAGGGATAGGTGGAAGAAGAAATATAGAGAGATATAGATAGAGAGGCAAATAGATATAGGTATAGAGGTCTAGGAAGAGGGAGAGGGAAAAAGAGAGAGAGGGAGATAGATGGATGGATAGAGAGAGGGGGACATTTCTTAAGAGTTCAACTGCTACAAGGATCAACATTGAATAACAAGCAAATATTTTGTTTCTTGGTCTCCTCAAGTTGGATCTTGGTCTAAAATGTACTTTGATAGGTACAACTCTTAAACATGTACTAAGAAAAACTGATATAGGGGATGACTTAGTTGGTTTTTTGTACAAATTATTATCTCTTCTCTTAGAACATCATCAAGGTTGTCTACATATTTAGAATGAGGGCTCTAGTTTTGTTTTCCTATATTGAACACCATTGGCATGGGACAACACCCACTCTAGATTTTGACTTTCCAATCCTGGAAGCAATGGTTTTGTTTGCTTTAAAAAGATCTATATTTGTAATTAATTCTTCATAATTCATGACACCTTTAGAATCTATAGGCCCCTTCTCTGTTGAAGTAGAGGGGATTTTGGTCCTTATATAGTTCCTTCACTAGATGAGCCATCTACAACAATGCATGACATGATAAATGTCTTGAGAAAAAACCTATTCGGAAAAACAAAGGGTAAAATATAGCTTGACTCTTTGAAATAGGAGAAAACATGAGATTTATCTCTTAGATAGGGTAACAAGGCAATGAGAAAAATATGATCAAATTGTCAAACTTAAAGCAAATTTAAGCTTGCTTTAGATTCTTAAATATCTATATGAAAATTTGTGAAAAGATTTGACTAATCTTGTTACAAACATTTCCATGCTTTCCAATGCAATGGTTTTTTTTTGTGAAATAATTTTTTTATTTGAAGAAAATAATATAATCTTTTTAAATTTTTGATTAAATTAAAAAAATTCAAATAGCATAAATTTTGAAAAATAATAAACTAATTTAACTAAGAAAAATATGAAATTTTAATTAAAAAAGCCATAAGAAAAATATAATAAAATGAATATAATAAAAAAAATAAAAAAATTATAAAAATAATCTAATAAACTTATGCAATTAGTAAAACAATAATATATTATCAAATATAAAATTATATAAATTATAAAATAATTAAAAAATATAAATGATAACTTTAATTATTTTCTATGAAATTATAAATAGAAAATATAAATAATAACTTTAATTATAAAAGTAATAAAAAATATAATAAATTAAAATTATTGGAAAAGGATTCTACTACCATTTCTTCTTGTAAAAGCAACATTCGTCATAACTAATTTGAAGCAACTTTGGTTGAAAGCAATTGTGTGGAGTGCAGTAAGGATTTTTAAATTGAATTAAAATGTTAGTATAGCCCATCACCTGAGTACACCTAGATGGAAAAGTGAAAAAGAACAATTGAAAATAAATAGTATAATAAATGCTATCATCGTAATGGAGGTGAGAAAATAAATAGTAGGGGAGAGGGCCCAATAGTCGTGCGGGGTCCAATAGTCGTGCACTCAATCGTAAATATAATATCCAATAGTCGTTTATATAATGTCCAATAGTTGTGATTTGACTACCCATAATTAAACAAAATGTATGCTTTTGATCTAAAAAGCAACCAATCATGTGATACCACATCAGCGCTCAACTACTCATGATGTAATGCACGAGAATTGGTCTCACTATTTTTTGGGGCCTTTTTGGACACCTTGACAAAAACGCATGCTAATGTGGCATCATATTTGATGATGTGGCCCTGAAACCTTAGTTATAAGCAGAGAACTTGCCAAGTAAGCTGCTGTAAAAAATTGGGAGTGATTTGAAATTTCGACGTAGGATAATTAGAAGCACGAAGTTAGGGTGCACGACTACTGGGCCCTCTCCCCTATATCCCGAAAGCATTTAAAGATGGCAGTGGCAGCGGTAGTGGAGGATAAGATATCATTGTTGTTTTTGAGTGTGGAGTATTCCATGAGTGGTAATGAATAAAAAAATTTATGAAATAATGCAATAGGGAAGGCCGTCTTCAAAACCAATGGTGAAAAATGATGGGGAAAATAGTGACGAAAAGCGATGAATGGACGAGATCTATTCGATCGTTTGCATTGTATAAAAATGATGTAGTCGTTGATTGTCCATTTTAGCTCGATCAATCTCATAAGTGTGTAATGGGTACGTCGAAGATGAGTGGAAGGTCAACCACCAAAAAAATATCTTTTTGTATACATTTGTGTAATACATGAGGTCAATTGGTAGGTCATTTAGCAAATGATGTTGTTTGTGCAACAAAGGTCTCAATTGAGAAGTAATAGCTTCAAATCAATTGTGCATCCACTTAAAGGGATCCAAACATAACTGAAACAAAACTTCTGAATCATGAAGACAATGAGGCTCCATTACAAATAGGCTCATGCTATGTTTGAAACAAGGAGAGAGGGAGATAGAGGGAGAGATATGGATAGAAAGAGGGAGAGGGGTAATGAGATAGAGATAGGGCATGTTAAAGATAGAGATGAAGATGATAATGGAGATGGAGATGGAAATAGAGAGGGATATGGAAGGAAGGAGAGAGAGAGAAGGGGGGATGAGGATGATTAGGTATAGAGGTCTAGGAAGAGGGAAAGGGAGAGAGGGGAGAGAAAAAGATAACTAGATATAGAGGTCTAAGAAGAGAGAGAGGGAGAGAGATGGATGGATAGAGAGAGGGAGACATGCCTAGAGATTAAGGGGAAGAGAGGAAGAGAGAGAGATATAAAGGACTAGGGAGATGGAGAGATAGAGAGAGATATAGATGGTGAGATAGAATGGTAAGGAGATGTCCTTGGACAATTGACATAAAATGACCAATCAAAAGTTAGTTTCTCTCTCTTGCTTTCTCACTCTTTTTCCTAATTGACCTTCCACACCTCTTCAACGTACCCATTATAGAAAGAGGGAGTGCCAAGGAGAGAGTGAGAGATAGGGATAAAAAGAAGCAAAGATAGACACATAGATATAACTTGGAAAAGATAAAGGGGGTGAGAGAGAGGAAGCGAGAGAGAGAAAGAGATAGGAGGGATAGATAGATCCAAGTTCTTTTAAAGAGGAGATGTCTTTTTACTCAATATTTTGCATTTTTTCTTTGGTGTGTTATTAAAATCCATAAAACATAGAAGGGGGAATCCACTTTATTTACTTTTGGGAATCCAATATCTGTTTGAGTATCACATAGCATTATTATTTGAAACATCATATTATTCGATACATCATATTAATCAGTGTATCATCAACTTAGACCAACATATGCACTTAGAGACAAAATAGAACATCTTTCTTGGTTCCTCTTTGTCTTTGATCCTTGTTCAAAATTGTTAACTCATACTCCAAGGGTTTGACCACATGGGAAGACCATTGCCTAGCAAACTTTCAAAGGTTTTTATCAACAATGTTTATTTCTTAAATACAAATTCCATGCAATGAGGTGAATAGATTCTAAATATTTAGATGGACACAATTTATTTCCACACAAATAGTTCATTTTCATAGATAGAGTGAATTTATACAATTATGAAGATCACTTCCACAAAAATAGGTATGACCTAAAATGTAGTGTAGTTCAATAAACTATTTATTTGAACTTAATAATTTTAAATATGATTTCATATTTATAATTTTTTATCAAAAATATAATATGCAACAAAAAAAAATCTTAAAATAACTCATAAAACTAATAACCCTTTTATTATTAAAAAATATATATCAATTATTAGTTTTAACTAAGGGGGCATTGATACCCATCGTCTTGCTGTAAGCCAAAATTTGAATGGACTTGGGGATTCCATTAGAATAACCCATCACCGGAAAGCTAAGGCGAAGGCCCTTGTCACATAAAAATGAGCTTTAGCTTTGTCTCATTATTACCTCCGCCAAAATCTCACGGCACGTGCCCCGCGCACCGTTCATGTCGTGGTTATTAAAATATTTTCCAACTGGCTCCTCGGTGTAAAAATATATGTTAAATCTTCCCCCAAAAAACATCGTATGAACTTGACAGATGATGACGGCAGTACCTTTGGCAATGTTAGGTTGGATATTAAACTAGCAATTGCACCTTGGTGTGCAATGAGTACGCCGAAGAGTTGGAAGGTCAATGAGGAATAATTTTGGAATGTTAGTTGCATACATTTTTGTAGGAATAATTGATTTATAATATTTGAATGGATAAGTGATAACTTCAAATCAATTATCACTACTACATCAAGGGGGTATTTAAGACAGTTTTTAAGACAATATTTGAGTATATTGTCTTAAATTGAGACAAAAAAAAAGTTGTTTATTGTCTCAAGTATTGTCTTTAAGGGGGTGTCTCTATAAAGACAATATAAAATTGTCTCTATAAAGACAATATGACATAGAAGTATTTTTGTCTCTTTAAAGACAATATGAAATTGTCTCTATAAAGACAATATGACATAGAAGTATTTTTGTCTCTTTAGAGACAATTTCACGTTTGTCTCTTTAGAGACAATTTCACGTTTGTCTCTTTAGAGACAATTTCACTTTTGTCTCTTTAGAGACAATTTCACTTTTGTCTCTTTAAAGACAATAGTTGGGATTAAAGACATTGTCTCTACAGAGACAATATGTAAAAATTGTTTCTTTAGAGACAATATGTAAAAATGTATTAAAAAAATAAACAATTCAATGTTTTCAAATTCTCGTCGTCCTCCTATTTGTTGGAGTTTTTATTTTTTATTTTTCAAATGCGATGGAAAATTATAATAGAAATTATCAATGATTTTGAAGTTGGAACAATGAACAGTTGTCGAATACACAAAGCATAATGTTCATAAAAAACAAAGAAAATAATGCATCCTAATCCAAATTCATAAAGTAAATGCCAATAAGTATTTTTTTATTTATAGTTTATAAACTTGTTCATACAATCATGAGCAACACGTACGTCATAACATGACATACACAAACGATTCATTTCTAGGAAAGAGAAAATGTTAATATTTTCCTAAAAGCCATTGGAATATACCCAACTACCAGCATAACTCTTTCGAGCATGGCAAGGTAGCTTGACAAAGAGTTGACTCAATTGTCTGGACTGGACAATTTTGCTTCAGAACGAGAACTTTCTTCTTGCATGCTTATGTATGGTCCTCTCAAAGGCTGATAACTTTTCATTGTAACAATCCACTAAATCATGTACTTTGTTATTGATGAACGACAAGATTTCCAAATCATCTTTGAGCATAACACAACCTTTCAAGATTTTGATATGATTTTGGAGAGAGTTGAATTCTTCCTTTAAGATAATCAATACGGTGAAAGCAAAATTTTCCTGCAAGCAAACAATATTAGATTTAACAAGTAAATCCATTTGCATTATTCATTTAAAGAACCACAAATCCACAAGTCTCTACACATTAACTGAAAATAATAAATCTGCAAATCAAACCCCAAAAAAATATCCAATTATAAGCAACCACTACACTAGTCATTTGATAGCCCAAAAGTGAAAATATGTGATCCCAAAAAACTTTCACAAATATTTTCTTTCATATAACTTACTGCTCAAGCTGGGCTGCAAACTGTGCAATTTTAAGTTGGCACTGGTTAGCCGTACTAGTAACTTCTTCACCTTGATAGAGCCCTGCAACTCGCTCAAACTATTCCAAAGCCAGTTCCAAAGTTTCTTCAGCTTCATATATTTCACCGAATTCCTGTAGAAAACAATATTTTGAAGTACATTGGAAATCTAAATTATGGAAATTGACTTCTAAATTTCCAAATCAAAATCTGGTTGATGACCTCCAATATCCCAATTGAAGTATAAAACTCTAGAAACCAATAGATCTGATAGATACATGAAATTCTAACTTTATAAATTATAAACAATAAAATTCTGCTTAGACACAACCAACACACAGAACAACCAAAACTCTCAGGTAAGCCAATTTCAATTATGATGCTAAGGTAAATCAATCACAGAAAAAAAACTAAACGGACAAGGAAAATCTCTATGAAATTTAGTGTAATGAAGAACAGTTTAGAAGCTGTGATAGTTTTAGCATAACAAGGAGTACAATACAAGAAACAGCTGTGAGAAGAAGTACCAAGAACTGGAAGTTACAGCCATCTCCCACTTTAAGAAAAAGACACAAAATAATGGACTGGAAAGAGAGGACAGCCATAGTAGTGCCAAAACTAGTGTTGACCTTAGAAACTACTATCTTTGGGTCACCATTCAAATTCAAGGAGGACTGTTTGGTCTTTGCTCTATCTATGACCCCAATCACCTCTTAATATGACCTAAGTTTGGAAATGGATGAGGTATAACTCACCATTATAGATTGGGTTCTCAAGGGAAACTTTAACATGGTTGAATACTCTTTTGACATACGTTGGAGTAACAAATCACACTTGTCTTGAGTTAAATTTAATGCTTCTAGATCTTAGCCCATAATTCTTTGGGTGTTTTTGACTCATTCACTAGATTTGTATAAATAGTTAAAATCACTACATAAAAGATTTAACGAACTCAAATTAAATCCATAACTAATCAAAAAAATTACGAAATATACAATTTTCACCCTTGTAAACCTTAACCCAACCTTGTAAACCTTAACCCAATCTTAAAAGAAGATTCATTTGTAGGCCATCAATTTAAATGACCCACCACCGGCCCCCCAATTGACCCAATTCACTCTCAATGATTGACCCAGGGAGCCCCTCTTCCCTAGTCCTCCTCGGTTAGTGGATTCCTGTCCTCTTCGAAACAGTTCAAAGGTATTTTAAACTATGCTGTGTCTTTTCTTTTTTTACCTATGGAGGTATAAACTTCTTTAATTCTAAATAATAATCTCAAGTTATCGTGGTAATCTGAACAGAAACTATACTTTTTAAAGCAAGACTTTTTATTCCTCATAAATATTACATGAGATTTTAATTACTATCTCATGCCTTAAATATGAATACATTACGTGGACCAAGGATACTTCTGCCAATCTGTTTTCCACATTTCTGCAAGTGGGTAACCATTTTCAAACACATTACATATCTCTAGAATCTGATTGACATATTTTGATTATCAGATGTGAACACTGCCATAGTTTTTCCTTCCAACTTTTACAAAAAAAGCTCTTGACAAAATGTTTCACAGTTTTTTCATAACAAAAACCAAATCGATCCAGAAGATTTTGAAGACAAAACACATAAATCGGTTTTAAAACTTCAGAAAATATCTAAAATAACAAATAAGCTGATCGAACATTGAAGCATTAGATCCTAACAATAAAATAACATAGTTTACAAGTCTATCAATAAATGGGTATCCATTGCAAATTTAAGACTGCTTATAATTGATGATGTTCTTTTAATAATATTTAAATCAACTTCCTACCTCTACTGGCTTGTACAAGCTTATTATCCAGATTTTGCAGTCTCTCCTGTTTGCTCTTCCAAGAACTCTCTGATATGCTTACAAAATTAAAAGAAATGTCAAATGAAAACAGAAGTTGTTTTTTCAATATTTATAACAACATTATTCCCTTCTACTGTCTAACCCTTACCTTAGCCCGATATCCATCTAGTTTGTTATGCCTGTATGTACAAAGAGTAAGGTATTACTGTTGAAGAAAACTTAGGGGGAATCATAGAAATAAAATCATTAACAATATGCTACTGTAATAAACAACTTATAAATTACCATTAGTACACATATGGATTGTAATAAAGAGAACTCAAAAAACATGACACCAAACCTGGGAGAGCTTTCTTAACGATCAGTGGTTCAATCTTCAAAATTGGCATTCATATTGTTGCTCAGGGGTTTCACTCCTTTCTTCTGGCCAAAAGGATATCTACTCTATAATCTTTAGGAAAGTTTGCTGAACTTATCTGTATCAAGAGTCAAAGTCCATTGTCATTGTTTCAAATTCATATAATCATTTGAATTTAACACCACCCAATTACTCAATTTTTAATTCCAATACATATAATTGACAAACTTTATTACCATTCTTTACAATTATAAATTTTGTCCCACCTCTACCTCTATATTATGTAGGTTCACCTTGCTTTTGCTCCTGTTAAAGTTGTAGGATTGTATTTCTTACAATGTTTTGTTAGATTACTGTCACATTTCTGAGAATTGATTTTGGGGTCTAGATGAAGATGCTAATGCTGATTAGGAATATATATGATTCAGAAAGCATCAAACTTTAATGATGCTGATTAGGAATATATATGATTCAGAAAGCATCAAACTTTTTGTAATGATATAATATATTTGTACTAATGACTCCTAATTTTGCTTACTTCAAAAAAACATCATATACAAGTTCAATCTATATTATTAAGCCAAATGCATATTATAGTCAGAAGACGTTTGATGTAAGACTTACAAACCGTCATTTATAAACATTACAGTTTGGTGTAGCCATTCATGAGCCAGGAACTACTAGTGTAAGTACTTTGTTGCTGAGTTCAAATGTTATGTTTTTACCCCCCCAAGCAGTGTGTTACAGTGAGGATTTACACGTTGAACATTGGGTGGGTTTGTAAGTAATGTAATGGCTCTATGAAGGTATGATTTGGGTAGGCTATATTTCCTAGAAGAAAGTGTACGTTGAAAAACTATCACATTGACACTCAAGCTGACTGGCTGTACTGGTACCGTTATATGCATTGCCAACCTGTGAAACGTATAAACTTTAATGAGCTGCAAGTCATGACATTACGTTAGCGTGTGAGTGTAGGCCAACACACAAGCAAAATACATTTCTATCGAAGAAACCAAAGCAATCTGAGCCTGGTGAAATCCGAACATTCATTAAACAATCCACCTATTGCCCTATTAGCATATACATCGAAGAAGATTCATATGATAACCAAATGAATTGAATCAAAGCATGATCAGGTGTATGAATTTGATTCCACATTGAAAGTATGATCCTTGGAACATCTTATTGATACTTGACAAGGGTTTAAAAAAAGCAGCAGTCTCACATGTGGGCAAGGTTCAAGCTAAAACCCTGAACAACATTCGAGAGTCACAGTCTAAAAGGTTTCAAGGAGCATTCCAAATGAAAGTTTGGATGCAAGGGTCACCAAGAGACAGTAGCCATTATTGAAATGCATATGTGTGAGACAGGGGCAGCATTCTTTGAGAGACACTGACTTGTTATCTAGTACACCTATGCAGTGGCAAGGATAGTAATCTCATGAATGAATTTGATGCATAGTTACAAACCCTGTTTAAAGCCTTTGTAATGTGTGCAGCTTGTGCAGGGTTAAATGTGACTGAATATAGTGCATATGACTATGCAACATAGGGTTTTATGGTACATTGTTTAGTCAAATGCACGTGACAGTCACCTAAGGGGGCGGTCTTAAAGTCCAAAAGAGCTCGATAATAGTGTTTTATATTATGTGACAGTGCACAATTTTTAGTCAAGCTATTTTTCTCTGCCCCACATTAAAAAAGGGTAGGATTTCAAGTACAAGATATCAGTATATATATGTTGATTGCAGACCTATTCAACATTCCTTGAAGGAGGTTTTGTGTGTAAATTTTTTGTCAAAATCCTTCAAGTATATTCAAGGGAATTTTGAATTTTCCCAAGCCAACTTGTTTATAGAATGGAATGATCTGCTGTCACGAGAATAGACAAATTAGACTACAATTTAGAATGAATCTCATGATCTGGAAGTGATGATCACAGTAACTCACCTTGATGATGCCTGGAGTGATAATGTTGGGACCCATAGAAGAAAATACAGCCATTTGTGGTGCTAGACTAACGTTCAAAATTGTTAAGGTTCTAATAATCTGTGCTGTGGGATTACTAATTATCCCAATCATAAGCTAGTTGGTGATAGAACAGACATGAAAACAAATGTGAAAATTTTGAAAGGTTCTTTAGATTCACCATTCTGATAACTGAATTACTTGTGTATTCACAGTCACACCACCAGATAATGAAATAATTAGGAAATATCAAACAAGAGCTGATTAATGTTACCTCTTCATTTCCATTCCTTCCTAGAAGCAATCTCATCCTACAAAATAGAACAAACATAAATCAGTTTGAGTAGAGTTTCTGGATTATCTAATTACGCATGCTAACTTGTAAAGTAGATAAAGAGACAATAAAGAGAACCACAAGGATGTAACAAATTTAGAGTTATAAACAATCTACTTACCACTTTCCCTTGATACCAGTATGTAGATGTCACTAGGTGCATTACTTTGAATAACAATGTCCTCTTATGGAGGTGAGTAGTTTAAGGAAAATCCTTAAACTATAGAAAGTACTTTGAACTTTTCTCTTGTACCAGCGATTAGACTTCACAAAATGAATTGTACACGAAACACTATATACATTATATATATATAAAGTAGGCAATGAACAATGTATTGTATAAAACCAGGGAACTTTTTTCGTCTGAATGAAAACTAGGCAAGTTGCTTGCAATAATCGATGTAAGGAACATAAAAGATCTTGCAAAAAATCATTTTGTTAAGTTCTTCTTTTCTTCCAATAAGTCCTAAGAGCTAAAAAAAGCATTCTAATCTATATATTCTATTGTTTTCTTATCCACGATCAATCCCACATGATTAGACAACAATAGACTCAAACATAAGAAGCAAACATGTCTTTTGTTAATTTGTTTCTATCCATCCTCTTCCTTTATGTCCTCTTTCTACGAGGAACTATACTAATACGAGGCACTATTCTAATTGTGGGTGTCAATTGTTCATCACATTGGACACCCTCCTCATTATTCTCTTCTCCCACTTGCTCCTCATGTTCCTCTAGCTCCTCTTCATGCTCACTACCTGATGAGTTGGATTGTTGGGCTTCCTATACACAACAAAATTTAACTCATTAAAATAACATATCAAATCACAGTTTTAGCTTTGCTTGTTTCATTTCTCTATGCAAAAAAGAAACTATTATAATTCTAGGTGTATCTATCTATTTCAATATCTATATCATTTGTTTTGCAATGGAAATGAAAGCAAAATATGAAATTTTATTATATCCCATCATGCAAAGAACTTACCTCAGATTCATGACTAGTGACTAATTTCTCCCCTTGATCTAGCATATGTTGTCGAAGGCCTTTGGAACCATGTAGTAAAGCATATTTTAGGAGGTCCTCTGAAGCTTCCTTTTGAAATTAGTGAACCTACATAAACAATTATAACCAAATTTATAAGGTATAATGACTCATAAGATACAATTAACTCACAAGTTAATCATGATTTTTTTATGAAATAAAGAATACAATAGATGAAAATATTGACTTACCAAGCCACCACAAATGCTATTGTACCCACCAGATCCTAATTTATGAGATCCAATACTTGACACCCTAGCTTGGGTTGCTTTTGTTGTATCTCGAAGGCGTCTTTTAGATCCTGGTCGTGCAGATGGCCTATAGTTTGGATTATTGTGGGCCTTCCTCTTAAATTTGGCATCTTTCATAAGCTCATCCCATGTCACTTGGTTTGTGATCCAAGCTGGACGTGGATATCTTAAGTCTTTTGTTAGCTTTGACCTTAGATTGTCTCGTTTAGAGTGAATGTATTTCCGAGCAATATCTAAAATAAATTCCTTATTAAAACCAGGATTTCCAAATGCTACTATGACATCCTTAAATAGTTCATCTTTCTTAGCATTGGCTTGCTTCCTCCAATCCATTTGAATGGTATTGCCAAATAATTGTTCTGCACGACGAAAAATGAAGTGAAAGAATTTCAACCCCATTTCATCCTTCAAGACATTTCCTTCTGAGGTGAGCAAGATTGTAACTTCTTGCGTTCCTTTTGTGGTCACCGAGGATATTGTTGTAGTTATAGGGGTTGAGGTAGATGCCCCTATAGGTACATCAGTCACATTGTCATTTATTTCCTGTATTTACAATGAGATCATCAAACAACCATTTAATAACAAATTAGAATCACAAAGCAACCATGTAATCATCAATACTGCTTTTACTAGTCAACATGTTATGACATTGATAAAAGTAAAATATGAACTAGAAAAGAATAATAAGATAATATTTCCATATAATTATACATGTTCATCTGAAGTAAGCCCTGCACTCCCCAACAATGTCCTCTCCCATAACTCAATTTCCTTAGATATTTCTCTCCTAATTTCAACATTTTCAGGAGTATCTGGTAGGATCCTTAGTATTCTTGATTGTGACTCTATAAGACTTCTCAAGGAAACTTGTTCAGGTGTTGGTGGAAGAACTCTAACTGAACCTAGACTTGATGTAGAGGGCATGCTATGAGGTATTGTGCTTGATGCCACACTTGTGATAGGTGTTTCCGGTCTAGATGTAGAGGGCATGACACATCTTTTTGAAACATCCTGCAAGGCACAAATATAAATATTAAAGTGGTATTATGGCAGAAATAACATAATCAAACCCACACAAACATATGATTGAATCTTACTTTTTGCACAACATTGGGTGTATCGGATGGCATAATTGGATCTTGCATGCCAACAAGATGCATTCTTGGGGGAATTACTCTAGAAATGTCCTATAGCAAAAACACAAATATTAAAAAAATATAAAAGGTGAAATAAGTTAATTAAATGCACAAGAATCTAGATCAAATCTTACCCCTGGCATAATACTAGATGTATTAAAGGGCGTGATAGGTGTCGACACGACTTTAGAGATGGCCTGCATTCCACAAACATAAATTAACATAATATAATACGAAACATAAGATAATTGAACCTATAAAAGATAATTTTCAAACTTACCTCATTCACCATCATAGCAATGTTTTTCCCTTGCCCGTTCCTTAGCATTTCAATTAGCCCATTTAAGATCAATGGATCCCCCATAGTAGAATCGGGAGTACCCATTGGCACATTCTTAAAGAAACACATAATGACATAAAATGACAAAATATTAATTAAAGAACATATGCAATTGATATTAGTAATATAAGTCAAATTCACTAGCACATGAACAATAACATACATAATTTTCATTATGTTTCCATACATAAGAAAAACATAAACAATCCTCAACTTCCAAAGTTTTTTCAGCTTTAAGGTATTGTGTTTCTCTTGCTTAGGTGTCAATTGCATAAAGTTCATAGGTGTTGATTGCGTAAAGCTTCCAAAAACAAAAATGTCTTTCAGGTTAATTGTTAAAAGTAAAAAAATAAAATGAAACAACTTTGCCAATTGAAAAAAAATTGCAAGCTATATTCATTGACGTTACAAACATCCAGTAATAGAACACTCAAAATATTCAAATTACTTAATTTCCATTACATTTTGTGTACAATTAAAAACACAGCTACTTCTGAAGTTAGTTCGCTGCCCATGGACTAAGCACCATAATCCTTTAATCCTACAGGGGCTAGGCATGACACCTTACTCAGGGTTTCTCCATACTGATTTTGCTGACATACACATACAACCTCATCTTTTCAGACTGGGCGCTTCAATCTCTGAGATTAGGGCATATACCAAACCAGAAGGCTTTTAACGGGTATCTTATTTATATTTTTGTATGTAGTTGTGTTATAACTATTGTAGCATTGGCTCTGAAACTGCTGCTAGTTCATGCATCAGATGTATGCAAAGGGGGTAGCAAATATGTTGTTATGAAATTCACTAATCAGGACTGAAGTGCCATTTTCTTAATTTGAGTATTTCCTTGAAAAAGAATCCACATGACAGTTTTCCAGTGGAGTCAGGAAGGTTATTCAAACCTACACACCCTTCTATGTTCAACGTTGCAGCTGTGATAGGTTGCTAATGGAATCAAGGAGGTTATTTAAACCGTTACAATATTTTATTTTCAAGTGTTGCAGCTGCACTAGATTGTCAATAGAATCAAGGAGGTTATTTAAACCTTTGAAACTTCCTATTATGTTCAAGTGCTATAGCTGTGACAGGTTGACAATGGAATCAGGGAGGTTATTTAAACCTCTACAACTTTCTATTTTCAAGTACTGCAGATGTGACAGGTTGCCAATGGAAACAGGAAGGTTTTTTGAAACCTCTACAGTCTTCTATGTTCAAGTGTTGCAACTGTGATAGGTTGCCAATAGAATCAGGGAGGTTATTTGAACTTTTACACCCTTCTATGTTCAAGTGTTGCAGCTGTGACAGGTTACCAATGGAATCAGGGATGTTATTTAAACCTAAACACTCCATTATATTCAAGTGTTGTAGCTATGACAGGTTGTCAATGGAATCAATTTCAGAAGATTTATCCAAAGAGGAAATTGATTTCCTAGCTGAAGACTGATGATTTTCAATAATTTTATGGATCACAGTTGGTTACAAATTACAGGCACCCAGTCTATTTTTATCATGTTAATAGCATGTTAATTAGCATGTTAATAGCATGTTATTACCTGAAAACGAAGGCCTTGGGATTTTCTCGGAAAGGAAACATAAGATCCTAGGCTCTCTGCAGAACAACACATTGAACAAAAGTCTCTAAAGGTATTAGTGGAAAGATATTATGGAAGGAAACCTCACAGCCCTAAACTTACTTCATCTAGCAAAGCCCATTGCAACCCAGAAGACCAAAATTCAAACACTAATCCAAGAGGTACTGGTTCACATTACATATTTATTTTCAATGGTATTTAACAGGGCATATAATTTTTTATTTTTCAGGCAGGGCTTTAACATTAGGCAGGTTTGCAGTTAAAAGGTAACTATATAGAAGGTTGTTGGTAAGTACGAGTGTAGGGTTAGATGTGTAGGGTTATTGATTACAAAAATACCATCATATAAAACTGATATGTAGTTAATATAGTTTTTAACTGTAGAGACATGTGACATTTAAACTCAACATATTTTCTACGGTTGTTCATTTTTGCTAAAATGAAATCTTTATCAGGTGTGGAGGGTGACAATTATAAGAAGTCAACTATGAGCAGATGTAATGCTGAATCCATGATGCAATTCATAGAGTTTTTTTCCACACAGTCAACCATTGCAGCATCTTCCTCTTTATCAGCATTACCCTGGCCTACAATCATTCCTGGTTTTGAAATTCCCAAGCCACCTGATTTAACACAGGTTAACAAAAACTCAATATACCTGATTGACCTGAGCATAAGTCTGTTACTAATAGACAAGTTAATGACTCAAAATTCCTAATCATCTACACTGTAAACTCCCAGAACTAATACTGAACCTGTAAAGAGTTAATTATATCAAGTATTGAATCCTCACAACCATCTTAAAGTGAACATGATGATCAAACAATGTCATTCTCACATGAAATATCCTCATCTGATGGTATAAATGCACCATCATTAATGGGCCCTAAATCCACAAATAAATTAATACCATAGTTTTCATGGTCTTCTTCACCTTCAACTACAGGTAAATGAAAATCAATAAATTCATCATCTTCATGGACTTGATGCTCATGTGGTTGCTCATATCCTTCAGAAACTTCAGTAAACTCATCATGATCTTCATCTTGGTCATATGCATCATTACCAATAAAGTTTTCATCATCTCCATCTTGGCCATCTGTGTCTTCAAGGGGGACTTCTGCATCTTCAAGAAAATCATGGTCCTCTACATCTTGAACAAATGTTACTCTTCATCCTCTTGGATCATAATCAATCACGAATGACCAACCAGGTTGTTCTAAATTGGGAATGAGAAATATCTGCTCACATTGATTTGGAAACACATAAGGTTCAGAAGTGGCTTCAAACCTAGATGTATTGATCATATGGAATCCATTCTTGTGCAGAAATATAGTTTTGTCTTCACCCACTTTGATAAGCTTGTACCATTGAACAAAAAAATTACTTTTTTGAAAGATATAAAATCAAGCTCTATAATATCCTCCAACACTCCATAATAGCGAAGTGTGTTTGTGATTGGTTGTCTATCATTTGCATGTGAACGACATTCCACCTCAAATGATGCTGAAATTCCACAATCATAAGTTTGTCTCTTGTCATCAACCTTTTTGATGCGAAAATGATGACCAAAATTCCAAATTCCTTTGTAATATGTTACCTGTATTCATATAAATATTAACTAATTAGATTCAAGGATGAAAAAGTTAAAAGGAAAATCACTAAATACCTCAAATATGTTAGTATATATGCATCACCTCCCCATTTCTAGATCCTTTAACAAAATTTAGTTGTTGTTGTGTCACTCTATTCTTCCCCTTTGTTGCCTCATGTTCAATATTGGTCTTTAGCCAATTCCATGAGCATCTATCTGGCCATTTTCTTTTATGGGCTGCAGGAAGTCCTCGAGCAGTGTTTTGACCATGTCTATTATATACATTGGTCCATGCCTTTTCATCCTCTAAGTTCTTTTGTTCAGTGTACTTCTCCATCCATTCCAACATAAAGTCAGAATTGTATGCAACATACAAATGTAATGACTCCCACTCCTTAGCATCTACAATGAAAAATAGAATTTTTCAATAAATTAATAATGATTTAAAGCTATGTCCTATAAAATTTAAGATAAAAACAATTACTTCAAACATTTTTGTATACCTTTTATCCTCTTTGAAGTCCCTTGACCCTCTAATTTTTCTCCTTCAAATGATTGAGGTTGGTTACCATCCCATAATCGAGGAGCTTCAAGATGTAATTCAGGTAAGTACTCACTCAAATAAACCATTGTCTGGAAAACCATGTACCCCTCAACCATGGACCCTTCCGGTCGAGCCTTTTGCCTCACAAATTGTTTTAGAACCTTCATATATCTCTCCACGAGCCACATTGTCCGAATATGGATAGGACCACACTGTTCAATCTCTTCTACTAGGTGTACAAGGTAGTGCTCTTGAGAATTGAAGAAGCTCGGAGGGAAGTACATTTGAATATCACACATCAAAAGTGGAACATTCCTCTTCCAATAATTCAATTCATCCTGATGTATCTCTTTAGATGAAACCCACCTATAGATATTAATGTGTATTATAATAAAGACTTATTATTTGTTCAAAACTAAAGGAATAAACGTATATAAAGGTATTACCAATAATGCACTTCAAAGGATAAGAGTCATGGAAGAGTATGCATGATGGATTCAAAATACCTCAAATATTTGGATAATTTGTAAATAGTTAACGTGACATCACGATCAAAGGTGCTCGGTATTGCTGCGGGCAACACATACTACATGACCATTAACAAAAACAATGTTAAAATATGCATGAAATTATGTTATCACTAAGATATACAAATTTCTAATTATGTTGCCAACAAATGTGACATTCTAAAAAGTTACCTTAATCCAATTGTGCCAATCATGTGTTTTTAGCCCTGAGAACTCTGACCCATCTCTTGTGAATAAGTTTTTTAATGTCGCACCAAAACCAGAAGGAAATCTTATGCTTTTCATTGTATCAATGATGTTTTCTTTCTCCCTTGACGTAAAAATCCATGGAGCATGAAAAAATGTGTTGTTTTCATGCAACCACATGTTTGGCATGATATTGGCAACTTGGAGGTCCTTTCGTAACTTTATTTGTGCTTCAAGGTTGGTTCCATTTAGATGTTTCCACAAACACTCTGCCACATTTTTCCCGATGTGCATAGTATCAAATAGGTGGGCTATTGGCAAGTTCTCATAATATTGTAATTTGTAAAAAATAGATAGTCTTTTCATTCCCAGTGGAAAGCATGTCCCTTCTTTTTTGTCATATAGTGCTTTCCACCTAGCAGGGTTCATCTTTCTTGGCTTCCTCATTTCCACCTCCTTTCCATTGAACTTTTTTTTGTCACGCACTCGATAGCGATGATTTTGTGATAAAAATTGTCTGTACTCATCATACACAGTTTTATTCAGATCCTTTGACTGCCTATACAATGTTTTCGGCCCACATGATGGACAACCATGTTTCCCCTTTGTTTGTAGCCCTGAAATAAGAATGGAAACGATATTTAGTAAAATGGTAAAATGAATAAAATAATTAGAAATGTAATTTATAATATATTACCACAACAAACAGAGAGTCCCGGGGCATCATGGATTGTCCAGATAAGGATCGCATGAAAGAGGAAGTTTCTATCATTGATAGGTCTTGATACATCGTACATATTTACACCATCCCATAATTCACGAAGCTCATCAATGAGGGGCTCCATGTATACATCCATATCCTTTACCTGATACTTCCCTAAATAAACAAAAAGTTTTTTATTAGGATTTAACTAAGTTGAATTTTTCTTTTATATAATTTTCAAGAAACCATTGCATTAATATGCTCTAGTACCTGGTATGATAAGAGTTAACATTGCATGCTCCTTTTTCATTGCCATCCAAGGGGGGAGATTGTTGTTAATAATGAAAACTGGCCAAACAGAATATGTTGTTCTAAGATCTCCAAAAGGATTGACACCATCCATTGCTAGAGAAATTCTTGCATTCCTTGGCTCATTTCTTAAATGTGGCCATTTTTCCTCAATCTCTTTCCATTGTTTGCTATCTGCAGCCATACGCATGACACCATCTTGGCTCCTCCCTTGTGCATGATAATGCATATATTTTTCCAACTCCTTGCATTTGAACATCCTCTCAAATCTTGGCTTTAGTGGAATGTGTCGTAGTACTTTATAAGGAACCTTCTTGGATACTTGATCTTGACGATACCTGTTTGTGTGACAAACTGGGCACTGTTGCAAATTTGCATTATTTCCATAGTATAGTATATGGTCATTTGGACATGCATCATATGTATTGTACTCCATTCCAATGTCTTTCATCACTGAAGATACTTCTCTATGAGAATGAGGCAACTTATTGTCCTTTGGAAGTATTTTGTTTGCCAAAAGTCTACATGAAGCAACAAATGATTTTTATAAGATAAGTATACACAATATTCAAAACTTTCAAGACATTTAGATCATTAATTTATAAGAATATTGAATCCTACCTTAATATATCGGTAAAGCATGTGTTTGTCAATCCATGTGTAACCTTCAAGTTCAACAACAACATAAGTGTCGCCAATATAGAACTATCTGCATTTGGGAAAAGAGGTGTCCTAGCCAACTGAGCTAGGGGTGAATCAATAACTTCTTCAGAAGATGTATAGAAGTCTTGGATAAATTCATTGATACCAGCCTCATTTATTTGCGAAGTGGTTTCATCCATAAATGTGTCTTATTCTTCATCTTGAGAGCGGCTATCATCAGTGACATCCATTGGTTCTTCAAGAATATCGGGAACTGGAAGCGGCTTTTCACCAAAAAATCAATTGAAATGATCAATAATAATTTATTAAATAATATGCATATTTATTTATGATAAGAATAACAATTTGTTAATTATAGTGTACCTCTTCTATATAAACTCCATACTTCAATTTATGGATACCAACAAGTCGCCGCTTCTTTAGTTTCCTATTTTGGCACCTTTTGCAAGTGCAATATATCATTTCATTAAAGTATTCATCTGTCCCTGGAGCAGGTCTTGCTGCCCGTTCATCTGAATATTCAGATGATGATGATGTACTATTTCCCTGAATGCACCATGTACCATCAACAATAAGAGTACAACTTTTAACTTGAGTATTACTTCTTTTTGAAAAGAACGTGACTCTTAGGTGCATGATATGATACAGCTTAAGAAATTTGAAACTTTGAAAATGTGGTTTTAAGGTTACTAAGTTACCGGGTTCTTCAAAAACGGACTTTGTGCCCGCTCTGGGAGCATTTGGGTATGGGAGCAGCCTGGGGAGCACCTGGGAGCGCCCAGGCAGCCCAGGGTTGCAACCTATCATTGACTGATTTGATGCATCTAAACACCTTTGTACAACTTATTTTTCAGTTTGTTCAGGCCATACTTATACTAAGTTTGACCCATATATCAATCATGATCATCATTTTTTGTTGCAACAGTTTGTGATCTATTTTAGCTTTGGGTTTCAAATTAATTTCAAAGGTTTTTTTTTTCAAGGTGTTTTCTAATTTGGAGGGTTTTATTGATGTCACAGAGTTTCATAATTCATGTAAATTACTCTAAAACATATGTTTTTTCATCACTAACTAGTCCAATCTTTCAATCATAAAAATTATATGAAACATTACTCTATGTGCTACCAATTAAATCCTAGGTTAGTGTTTCATTTCATTAAAATGATACTGCAAATACCAAAAACAACAACATAAATACCTGGTCTGCCATTTCGTATAGACACCCAAAAAATAGCCTAATAGAAAGCTACAAAGCAAAGTGTGTGGATGCTAGTTAGGATCATTACATAAATAGCTACTGAAATATATGAAAACATGTATCCCAAAAAAAACCTATAAATTATACTAAAATATAGCTTGAGCGACTAAAAAATATGAAGATTCAATTAAAACTTACATAGAAATTGATTATAAATTGCTGATGTAGAATAACCTGAAATACATGGATTTAAATTAATTATAACAGTCCACATACAATTACCATATACAATAATTTAGAATTACCATATACAATTTATTTAGAATTAGCCCAACTGACTCTGATCAAAAGATAATCAGTCTTTTACTTGCCTACTTAATGGATGTAAATCACTAACAAATACAAAATGAATGATAAATACAAAATCTGTTATTTTATTATATTTATCTCTATTATGTGTACACTTCATTAAAGACAGTTGTTGAGCAGATCTAAACTGTGTATACATATCTCCCTACTGGTACTAATCCCACAACAACTTCCCTTACAATAATATATCCAGTTCAACTTCTTGTTTTTCTCAATATGATTCTACTACTCAATGACCTTGGAATTGTTTGTCTCATGGTTTCATTGCCGAGTTTGCTCAAGCTAGGGTTTAGTCAAAGCTTTACACAAAGATTTAAATTGTCGAGAGTAACTTGCAATATTCAGCCTCCAAAAACTGTATATATTTTTACCATAAACCAGGTGTTTTGCAAATCACATTAAGTTTTTTAGATGGCGAGTTAAGACAAATAATAGAAGCCTTAAATAGAGATTGCTCAAAAACCTCCACTTAGCTTCACCAATCAACTCACCTACTACACTTTTTAATAGTATAGGTGCTCGTATAGTAAATCTAAATGCCTAGTTAGATTCCCTTGATAAATATTATTTACTTTAGCCAAAGTTTATTTGTTTTACAAAATTGTAATTATCGGCCTAAATTTGAAATCTTTAATCAGAGAGATTTAAGCATTCATGATGAATTATATTAATCATTCAGACATCTTAAATCAGGGACCATCTGGCCTTAACCAAAACTAAATAAACATGTTATAATATATTGAAATTAGATTTTTTCTTGATCGGTTCAATGCCCATGGTTTTCTATTCTAACTAGCCTCTTGGCTAGGTCTCTACAGCTCTTCTAAGGCTAGACCAAGGGGGATATGGCAGGTTGGATGTTATCTCCATATTAGCACATATCACTCCAATTTGAGATAATCTAAATGTACCAAAATACAATGGGAAATAATCTAAATGTACAAGGAAATCCACAAGGAGGGATAAATCAGATTGGTGCTCAAGGTGTTAATCAGAATGTGAATCAAAATGTGCATGCAAATTTACAGCAGAATATAAATCAAAACTTGCAAAACCAAAATCAACCAGCTCTAATCAAGGGAATCCAAAGCCACGAAGGAATTAGAATGTGAACCCTCTTGCTAATCCTAATCAAAATATATTGGGTAGAAGGCCTATGCAATTAGAAATATATAGGTAGCTTGATTTCACTGGTATATTTGGTTATCCTGATTAGATTAAAAACATCACTGCCATATATAAAACATCAGACCAATGCCTTCATTTAACAGATAACAATAGAATTGATTTAGAATGAAATAAAACACAACAAAAAAATATCCAGCCATGCACAAATTCCATAAAAAAGCTCACTGAAATCTTGGCAAGTGACTTACCTCAAGATTCTGCACAAATTGTGTTGTGCTGTCAACAATGCCGGTGAGAATAAATGGGCAGAGTTGTAGGGAAAAAAGAAACCCTACCAAAACAAAAAAAAATTAAAATGAGACGAACCAAAACCATCTCCCTACAGCTTCTACTTCAATCTATGCACAATAAACGAAAAGTAGATATAAAAATATCAGGGTTTTAGAGCAACTAGATTCTTGAGCTCTAGACAAGACTTTTTGCAAGTTAAAATATGTTTTAGGGTGTGAGGCCAGGAATGTTTCAAGTCCGTGAAAGTTGTCTTCTTCTCTGCTGTGAAAATCCTATGGTGAACAATGAAGACTATAATGCTGAGGAATTAAAATCCTCAAAGAAAGTCCCATCCAAAATAAACCGAGACAGGACTACCAACTCATGATACATAGTTATAATTATGTATATATTTGGGAGAATGAAAATTGTAACATTTACTATATAATTCATACAAAATTGTATAGATTTTACACTATATTTATTCTCCGTGCTTACTGTATATATTTTACAATATGTTTTAAGCTAATTTCAGCATTCAACCCAACTATTGAACAAATTGTACATTTACTTCTTTACTTTGACAAACAAATGGTTATACAACCATTATCTTTTTCATAATGTCTATTTACTATTGTCAAATTTAATCTTTGCTTGTTCTGATATAATACAAACAATATTGTACAACTATTAATTTACACTCTAATCCCATTAATACTTCACTATACTTTTCTATCGGCGTACCCCTTGCACCCCCTCTGGTGCAAGTGCTAGTTATAATTGGCCAACATATTTCTAAGAGGTGTTTTATTCTCCTCGTCAATTGGAAAGAAGTCGAAATGTTACCTATTTCGTTTACGAAAAAGTACTCCATTGGAAGTTCGAGATATTGTACGCGTAAATGTTTAAAAAACATGGTATTTTTTTCTCTGTTGCGGTTTTTCAGTACGTTGAATGTTTGCATGTAACTAAATTTCAACATATGATCTTCCTATCGTCAGAGTTTGACTGGTTTGCATGGAAGAGCTGAAGCCATTGGAGTAGTTGCTTTATAAACAGTGCAACAGTGGTTAAGAACATCTACTCTGTAAAAGCTAATTGAATTCTTTGAATAACTAGATTTCCAATGTTGCTGCTAGTTTTTAATATGTTTGGCGGTTTTGGTTCTCCTAAATTAACCTGTTATAACTTTTACAAGATGGTTTGGTTTTTGTTTGTGTTTATTGTAAGTGCATTTGGTGCAAACTTGGATTTGCAAGCACTAATGGAATTCAGAAATGGCCTGGAAATGTCAGAGGCAATTGCTAATTGGAATATGAATTCATCACAGTGTGAATGGAAGGGAGTAAAATGCAAGGGAAGCGATGTGGTATCTCTTTATCTTCCCAATTCGGGTTTACAGGGGAAGATATCCCCACATCTTGGATTTATTCAGGGGTTGGAGACTTTGAATATTTCAGACAATCGGCTTTATGGCGAGATTCCCTCTCAGATATGGAGGCTTGAAAATCTCAAGGTGTTGGATCTTAGTGGGAACCGGTTATCAGGGACTATTGATTCTAATGTAAAAGAGCTTATAAACCTGAAAGTCCTAGATTTGAGCTCTAACTTCTTTAGAGGAAAAATCCCTATTGAGCTCGCAAATATGTTGGCCTTGGAATCCATTTGGCTGGGACGGAACAAATTGGTGGGTACAATACCGCCTCATTTTGGTAATCTGACAAAACTGTCAATGCTTGATATTAGTGAAGGGTCGCTGTCTGGAGATCTCCCTCCTGAGATTTGTAAGCTCAAAAATTTGCAATATTTGAGGATACAGAATAACTCTCTTTTAGGAAGGATTCCTCCAGAGATTGGAGGTATGGTGAAATTGATGGACCTCAGCTTAGGAATCAATAACATATCTGGTCCTCTGCCAACAGAAATAGGCAACCTTGTGAATCTGGTAAACCTTTTCTTACCTTCTTGTTTGCTTTGAGGACCCATCCCTGAATAAATTGGAATGTTGAGAAGCCTAGAAAAACTGGACCTATCAAACAATTCTCTGTCTTGTTCTATCCCAAAATCCATCGGTAACCTCCAAAATCTTACATTTTTGGGCCTTGCAAATGTTGAACTGAATGGCTCAATCCCTGCAGAGCTCGCTCGATGTAAAAACCTAAATTCTGTTGTTTTATCATACAATTCTCTCACAGGTTCTCTTCCTGATACACTTGCAGATCTAAACTTTGTTGTTTCATTTTCTGCAGAAATGAATAAGTTAAGTGGGCGTCTACCATCTTGGTTGGGAACATGGAAGAAAGCCCAGAAAATCCTACTTTCTTCAAATCAATTTAGCGGGCATATTCCTTTAGAGCTTGGGAATTTCTCCTCATTAAGCCAATTGGAACTGGCCCACAATCAATTGACAGGGTACATTCCTTCGGAGCTTTGCAATGCAAAGATGCTTACAGTGATTAATTTGGAGGTCAATATGTTTCAGGGGACTATTGACAGTACATTTATCAACTGCAGAAATTTGACTGAGTTGCGCTTGACGCGAAATCAGATTAGTGGAAGAATTCCTAGATATTTTGGGAAGCTTTATATCAAGGCTATAAACCTGGACTACAACAATTTCAGTGGTACAATACCTGATGAGATATGGAGTTCATCTACCGTTGTGGAATTTACTGCTGGATACAACTTCCTTCAAGGCTATCTACCTCCTCAAGTGGGTAATCCCATGACATTGGAATATTTGATTCTTGATGGTAATATGTTGAAAGGAAAACTACCAAAAGAAATTGGAAAATTGCCAATCTTATCGGTACTTTCTTTGAATGGTAATAGTTTGGATGGTCACATTCCTTCCCAGTTGTTTGACTGCAGTAGTTTATCTACTTTGGACCTAGGATCCAATCATCTAAGTGGATCAATCCCCAAGGACATAGGAAAACTATTGAAACTGGAGAATTTAGTGCTTTCTCATAATTATCTCTCAGGTCCCATTCTTGTCAAAATTTCGATGGGCTTTAAGCAGTACGCAGTCCCATCTTCCAGCTACCTACAGCATCGAGGAATGTTTGATCTGTCTTGGAATCAACTTTCAGGGCCCATACCAAAAGAACTCGGCAATTGCATTGTCATAGTAGAGTTGTTGCTTAATAACAACCAACTTTCAGGAACAATACCCAGCTCCTTCGCTGGTCTTACAAACCTATTAATAGTGGATTTGTCTTATAATAACTTGGTAGGTGAAATACCAGTGGAGATTAGCTTATGCAAAAATATTCAAGGCATGGCCTTAGGCAATAATCAACTCACTGGCCCGATTCCTCAAGAGCTTGGGGACTTGAGCAGTCTGGTTAAACTGAATCTTAGTGGTAACAGACTATGTGGTCAGATTCCTGATACAATCGGAAAGTTAGTTGGTCTTTCTCACTTTGATGTAAGCAACAATGAATTGTATGGTGGATTGCCTCAATCCCTTGCAAACTTGGTAGGCATCGTTGGCTTATATGTGCAACAAAATAACCTCAATGGCAGCATTGCTAAATTGCTCTCAAAGAGCACAGTCTGGAATCAGATTGGGACATTGAATATGAGCTCAAATTCATTTAGCGGAGATATTCCAAATTCTCTTTTTAATCTCCTACTTCTGACATATTTGGATCTACACAGCAATGAATTTATAGGCAAAATAACTCCAGAGCTTGGTAATCTGTCAGAGCTTACATACCTGGATTTTTCTGACAATCACCTCATTGGAAGGATCCCACATGAATTATGTGATCTTATGAAGCTCGGATTCCTCAATCTCTCAGACAATGCACTGGAAGGGGATATTCTTGATGATGGTGGATGCAATAATCTTAGTGCATTATCTTTTCAAAGAAACAAGGGCCTATGCGGAAAAATCATTGGCCAAACTTGCAAGGGCAAGCCTATTCAGTTGAGAACTGACTCAATCACTGGAATCATGATAGGCATCGTACTTCTTCTGCTTATACTTGTACATGGTCTAGTCAGACAAGTTAAATCATCCCGGGAGAAGGCTTTGCCTTTGACCAAGGCTACTGATAAGTTAAGACTGAACCCTGTTTTTGAGCCCAACAATAACGATTGGATAAGCAGCAGCAGGTCAAAAGAGCCCCTGAGCATAAATTTAGCCATATTTGAGAGGCCTCTTATTCGCTTTAGACTGGATGATGTACTCCACATGACAAACAATTTTTCTAAGATCAACATCATTGGAGACGGTGGCTTTGGTACAGTTTATAAAGCTACTTTTCCTAATGGAAAGACTGTGGCTATTAAGAGACTTGGAAAAGCTACAATGGAGGGTGAGAGAGAATTTCTGTCAGAAATAGGTACCTTAGGCAAAATCAAGCACATGAATTTGCTTCCATTGGTGGGATATTGTTCATGTTCTTTGAGTGGGGAGAAACTTCTAGTCTATGACTTCATGGAAAATGGAAGCCTTGATACATGGATAAGGAACACAACTGGTGCAGTGGAGGTCCTTGACTGGCCCAAACGTTTCAAAATTGGTATGGGTGCAGCAAGTGGGCTTGCGTTCCTTCATCATGGCTTAACCCCCCACATCATTCATAGAGACATAAAATGTAGCAACATACTTCTGGATGCCAACTTTGAAGCTAGAGTTGCAGACTTCAGATTGGCCCGCCTTATCAGTGCTTGTGAAACTCATGTTACCACAAATATAGCTGGAACCCTTGGCTATATCCCTCCTGAGTATGGCCAGTGTTTCAAATCAGCTACCAAAGGTGATGTATATAGTTTTGGAGTGATTCTTATGGAATTGTTGACGGGGAAGGAACCCATTGGGGCCATTTTTGAAGACACGGAAGATGGAAATCTGGTAGGTTGGGTTCACCGGATGATGCAGAAAGGGCAAGCAACTGAGGCCTTGGATCCTCTCCTCTCACATGGATCATGGAAGGGACAAATGCTTCAAATTCTGCACATGGCCTCTATGTGTACTCATGACGA
Source organism: Sequoia sempervirens (assembly GCA_007258455.2). Classification (NCBI taxonomy): domain Eukaryota; kingdom Viridiplantae; phylum Streptophyta; class Pinopsida; order Cupressales; family Cupressaceae; genus Sequoia; species Sequoia sempervirens. The sequence goes on from VDFB02252257.1 coordinate 47,894, forward strand.
TCCTTTGAAGTGCCCCACAATGTTGCAGGTTGTGAAGTGTTTTAATGACATTGGAAAGCATGTGTAGAGGTTTGGCAATATGCTTGGTAACGGAGTTTAGTTGATCGTATTGTGAAGGTTATATCTTTTCTGCATAGCAAGTCTATACCAAATATTTTTGCGTTCTCAGAGGTGTGTTTCTCCGATGTCAGCTAGTGCCTTAAAATATTTTTATTTATCTTAAAATGCCCTTCAATAAGATTCTAGTCCTTGTCCAAAGGCCGTATTGCTTTAACCTTTCTGAAGTTTTGATAGTGCAAATATTTGACTTATAGATCAATGGAAGATATTTGCACCACATCAAATGTCATTATTGTTACATTGTTGAAAGTGCCAGTCTTGGCTAAACAAATTTTGCATTCTAAAATGTAACATTTGGATAATTTCTACTAAAGTATTAGTTCTTATGCAACTAAACTTTAACTTCCTAATAAATATTGTTTTCTTGAATTCGGTTTAGAGATCCCAAACATTCTCCCGTGTCTTTATGCATTTTAAGTCTTTCTTTTACTATTAAAAGATTCTCATGAACAATTGGGATCAACAAAATGACATTGCAAAAGCAATTATCTTATCATCCTAAAAAAAAGTTGAGAGGAAAATTTTGATCAGAAAGGAAAAAAAAAAAGCAATCACTATAAATTAGATTGTAGCGTCGAAAATTGTTATCCTTGCAATTTTATAGTATTTTAGGCCCTCACTTTCTAGTATCTGAATTACAAAGTGTTAGCACTTGAATTTTATATTTTTGACATTTTTATGATAATTTAAGCTTTCTGAGTCTATTTTATTTATCTTAAAATGCCCTTCAATAAGTCTCTAGTCCTTGTCCAAATGGCCATATTTCTTTAACCTTTCTGAAGCTTTGATAGTGCAAATACTTGACTTACAAATCGTTGGAAGATATTTCCACCACATCAAATGACATTATTGTTACATTGTTGAAAGTGTCAATCTTGGCTAAACAAATTTTGCATTCCAAAATGTAACATTTGGATAATTTCTACTAAAGTATTAGTTCTTATGCAACCAAACTTTAACTTCTCAATAAGTATTGTTTTCCTAAATCTGGTTTAGAGATACCAAACATTCTCTCATGGCTTCATGCATTTTTAAGTCTTTCTTTTACTATTAAAAGATTCTCATGAACGATTGGGATCAACAAAATGGCATTGCAAAAGCAATTATCTTATCATCCTTAAAAAAGTTGAGAGAGAAAATCTGATCAAAAAGGGAAAAAAAAAGCAATCACTATAAGTTAGATTGTAGCGTCGAAAATTGTTATCCTTGCAATTTCATATTATGTTGGGTCCTCACTTTCTAGTATTTGAATTACAAAGAGGTAGCACTTGAATTTTATATTTTTGATATTTTTATGATAATTTAAGCTTTCCGAGTCTATTTTTTTCGGATGGGAGTGCAACGTGCTAACTTTCCATGAAAATTCATGATTCTAATTGTCGTTTAAGAATTACTTTCCCTTGGCAATTGAGAAAGTAATGACTCTGCATGCAAGTCTAAAACACATCTCGACTTAAAACCTTCCAATTTGACTCCCAAATTAGTTTTTTCACTTCTAACTTTCATTTTACAATTTCTCAAGAAGCTCTGTCATTTTTGAAGAAAAAAACAGCAAGCTACACAGCCATACTAGTACTATGCATGTGAATTTCTTCAACATTTTCAATCGACATATTTGTGGGATGGTGGAAAACAATAGAAACAAGGCAACAACACTCTTCTTTAGAGTTTTTCACAAGCTTCTAAATGATTTTGTTTTTGCAATATTGTTCCCTCTTTCCTTAACATTTTTTTAAAATTTACAAAATCTTAAGTGCTAGCATAATATGTTTGGAATTTTATCTCTATTTAGTTAATCTCATTTTTCAATTTGAAATACTGCCAATTTTCATCGCAAATATTATCAAAAAACTAGATTGTTGTAGAGGTAGAAATACCAAAACAGAGGTTTGACTTAGGGAAGCCCCTTAACAACCACAAAAACATTTTCCTTTCCTTTTGTTATTTGCAGGTGTCTTTATTGAAGAAGCCGCATGATTTGGTGATACTTTCTTTAACTCTTCTTCTAGAGTTTTAGTTCCTTCTTTTGAATATTTGAATAGTTAATTTCACTGTTATTTCTATTATTTTGAGAACTATACCTACTTTAAAATTTTGTCTTACATTTGCATTCATGAAGTTTTCCTACACCTGGCAACACTTTTTGTTTTTCATCTGGATTGGATGACAGCTCGACGCAAAGACATTTGCGCAACGTGCTGATGTTTGTGGCAGAGGCCTCCAAAAAAGGATTCCCATTCTCAATGACCAGTATTTTCTATTTCTATTGAAAAAAGGCTGTAATAATTTTTCTGTTAAAAGATATTTTTACCAATTTTCTATATTGAACATTTTGATCGATAATTTGTAATTTTTTGTTCAGTATAAAACTCTGTATAAAAAGATAATTAAAGAATATTGAAGAGAACCTAAACTGTTGGTTTATCCCAATATATAGAGTGAATTAGCTCTCAAAGGAATCAAACCGTTCTTTGTAGGGGATTGTTGGGTACTCGTGTGGTTCAAACCGTGTCCTAGTCCTGGTTCGGTCCTCTAGGGGATTCGGCCAGGGTCCTTCAAATGCCCTGTGGGTTTTTCCGAGACAAACCTTGAAGATCCTAGGGAGAACCCAGACAAAATTTGCTCAGAACCCAGATAGAATTTGCTCAAAACTTAGACATACATAGGCAGGGGAGTAAGGAATTTTGACAAGATCTGGGGTTTTTAAAAATTTTACCTGTTTGCTTGGAGACGACCCACAGGTTGAAGAAAACGACAGCCCACGGGATGAAGAAAATGGCAGCTAGGGCATAATATTTTCTGCAAATCCGGCAAAAACACAATATTGCAATCATCACTTCCCGCCACACCCATTGTAAGCCTTCCCGCCTGAAGAAACTCCATCCGAGTCTGACACCGTAGCAGCAAACGAGAGAGCCAACTCACAGAGCCATCAAAAAGCTGCGAAAACAGCAGTTTTGTTCGAGGGAAAAGCCATATGTGGGAAATAATTAATATATTTTTTGGAAAAGGTAGGTATTTTTTCTATTTTAATTTGAGACAATGTAAAGTAAATAAATAAAACTTAACTAGCAATTGCACCTTGGTGTGCAATAGGTACGCCGAAGAGGTCTAGAATATCCATTACGAAATTTTTTTGTCTTTATTTTGCATACATCTATGCAATGCAAGAGACTAATTGGTAGGCCATTTAGTAATTGATTTTGTTTGTGCAAAAAAGGTCTCAATGGAGAGGTGATAGCTTCAAATGAAATATGCATCCACTTACAAGTATCCAAACATGAAAGAAACAAAACCTTTGAATCAAGAAGATAATCAGGCTTCATTAGTAGTAGGCTCATGTTATGTTTGTCATAGGAAGAGAGGGAGATAGAGGGAGAGATATGGATACAAAGAGGGAGATATAAAGGGGGGAAGAGTGAGAGAGAGGTAAAGAGGAAGATAGATATGGGGATGGAGATGGAGAGGGGTATGGAGAGGAGAGAGAGGAATAAATAGAAATATAAAGATAGGCATAGGAAGTTATATATGGAGAGAGATAGAGAGGGAGAGATAAAGATAGTGAGGTAAAGAGATATAGATATGGAGGTATAGGAAGAGGTAGAGGGAAATAGAGAGGGAGAGAGCTAAATGGATAGAGAGAAGGAGACGTGTCGAGAGATAGAGGGAGAAAAATAGATAGAGACGCACAGATAAAGAGATGGATAGGGGGATATAGAGGGAGTGAGGGAGGGAGAGATGGGGATAGATAGAGGGGAGATATAAAGAGAGGGAGAGAGAGAAAGAGAGGGAGATAGGTAGAGGAGAGAGAGAGAGAGGTTTGAAAGGTGAATTATCATTTCCTTAATCAAATGACACGTGGTACCCTGAGCATAACTCCCTAGGGACACATGTAATCCTTGGATTGTTAGATATAGTGAGGGAGGAATAGGGAGTGTGTGTGTGTGTGTGTGTGTGTGTGTGTGTGTGTGTGTGTGTGTGCGTGAGAAAGATATATGGAGAGAGATAGAGAGGGAGATTTGTATAAATAGATAGAGAGGGAAGGAGAGGGAGGTAGAGAAAGAGAGAGACACTCCTTCTATCTATGTCTCCCTCTCAATCTCTATGTTTCTCATTATCTCTCAATTTCTCTCTTTGTATCTCTCATATTTCTCTTTATATTTTTCTTACGTTCTCTCTTCCTCTCTCTCCCTATCTCTCTACCTTACTCCTTTATTGTCCCTATTTATCTCCCCCTCTCTCTACTTCTATATATCTTTGTCTCCTATTTCTCTTTATCTATCTCTTTATCTCTCCCTATGGTACTTTATATCTATCTATGTCTCTTATATTCTCTCTCTCTCTCTCTCTCTCTCTCTCTCTCTCTCTCTCTCTCTCTCCTCTCTCTCTCTCTCTCTCTCCCTATTTATTCCTATATATCTCTACCTCTATCTCTATCTTTATCTCTATATCTCTCTTCTATCTCTCTATATCTCTTTGTCTCCCTCTTTATCTCTCCATAGATCTCTATTTATCTTTCTCTCTATCTTTTTTTCTCTCTTTTCTCTTTTTGTATCTCCCTCTCCCTATCTATATCCATGTCCATTTTTATCTTTACCCCTCCCCCCTCTCTCTCTCTCTCTCTTCCTTTCTTTCTCTTTTTCTCCCTTTTCCTCTTTATATCTTCTCTATCTTCCTTAAGTGTGCAATGGGTACACTAAAGAGGTTTGAAAGGTGAATTATCATATCCTTAATCAAATGACACATGTGGTACCCTGAGCATAACTCCCTAGGGACACATGTAATCCTTGGATTGTTAGATATAGTGAGGGAGGAATAGGGAGTGTGTGTGTGTGTGTGTGTGAGTGAGAAAGATATATGGAGAGAGATAGAGAGGGAGATTTGTATAAATAGATAGAGAGGGAAGGAGAGGGAGGTAGAGAAATAGAGAGGAGAAAAATGTAAAGAGATATAGAAGAGGGAGTAATAGAGAGAGAGGGGGGGAGATAGGGATAGAAAGAAGGAGAGATAGAGATAGATATAACTTAGGAAAGATAAAGGGGTTGAGAGAGGGATGGAGAGGGAGAAATAGAGATATTAAGAGGGAGACAATGAGAGGGGGATGGAGAGATAGAAAGATAAATATATAAGAATTCATATATATAGAGGTAGAGAGAGGGATATGTAGAGAAGGAAAGAGTGAGAGATAACCTGTGATAAAGATAAGTAATAAAGAGATAAATAGAGAGGGGGAGAGAGAGATAAAGATAAGGAGGGAGAAATGGAGTGTGTATGTGTGTGTGAGAGAGAGAGATATATATGAAGATAGAGACAAAGGGATATATATAGGGAGAGAGGGAGAGAAATGGAGAGAGGATAGAGATAAAATAGAGATATAGAAAGAGGAAGTGATAGGGAGAGAGAGATCTCAAAAGAGGGAGAGATAGAGAGATAGGTAGTGGGAAAAATGGAGGGGGAAGAGAGAGAAAGAGAGATGGAAGGAGAGAGGAAAGGGAAGAGGGAGAGAATGAGAGAGGGAGCATTGGAAGGATAGAAAGATAGAGATAGGGAGTTATCTCTCTACCTTACTCCTTTATTGTCCCTATTTATCTCCCCCTCTCTCTACTTCTATATATCTTTGTCTCCTATTTCTCTTTATCTATCTCTTTATCTCTCTCCCTATGGTACTTTATATCTATCTATGTCTCTTATATTCTCTCTCTCTCTCTCTCTTTATTCCTCTATATCTCTACCTCTATCTCTATCTCTATATCTATATCTCTCTTCTATATCTCTATATCTCTTTGTCTCCCTCTTTACCTCTCCATAGATCTCTATTTATCTTTCTCTCTATCTTTTTTTCTCTCTTTTCTCTTTTTGTATCTCCCTCTCCCTATCTATATCCATGTCCATTTTTATCTTTACCTCCCCCTCACTCTCTCTCTTCCTTTCTTTCTCTTTTTCTCCCTTTTCCTCTTTATATCTTCTCTATCTTCCTTAAGTGTGCAATGGGTACACTAAAGAGTTTGAAAGGTGAATTATCATATCCTTAATCAAATGACACATGTGGTACCCTGAGCATAACTCCCTAGGGACACATGTAATCCTTGGATTGTTAGATATAGTGAGGGAGGAATAGTGTGTGTGTGTGTGTGTGTGTGTGTGTGTGTGTGTGTGTGTGTGTGTGAGTAAGAAAGATATATGGAGAGAGATAGAGAGGGAAGGAGAGGGAGGTAGAGAAATAGAGAGGAGAAAAAAGTAAAGAGATATAGAAGAGGGAGTAATAGAGAGATAGAGGAGGGGGGAGACAGGGATAGAAAGAGGGAGATATAGGGATAGAAAGAAGGAGAGATAGATATAGAGATAACTTATGAAAGATAGAGGGGTTGAGAGAGAGATGGAGAGGGAGAAATAGAGATATTAAGAGGGAGACAATGAGAGGGGGATGGAGAGATAGAAAGATAAATATATAAGAAGTTATATAGAGAGAGGTAGAGAGAGGGATATGTAGAGAAGAAAGAGTGAGAGATAACTTGTGATAAAGATAAGTAATAAAGAGATGAAGAGATAAATAGAGAGGGGGAGAGAGAGATAAAGATAAGGAGGGAGAAATGGAGTTTGTATGTGTGTGTGTGTGAGAGAGATATATATGAAGATAGAGACAAAGGGATATATTTAGGGAGAGAGGGAGAGATTCAATGGAGAGAGGATAGAGATAAAATAGAGATATAGAAAGAGGAAGTGATAGGGAGAGATAGAGATCTCAAAAGAGGGAGAGATAGAGAGATAGGTAGTGGGAAAAATGGAGGGGGAAGAGAGAGAAAGAGAGATGGAAGGAGAGAGGAAAGGGAAGAGGGAGAGAATGAGAGAGGGAGCATTGGAAGGATAGAAAGATAGAGATAGGGAGTTATATATAAAGAGAGGTAGAGATGAGGAGATATATGTATAAAGATGGGAAGAGAAAGAGAGAGACACTCTTTCTATCTATGTCTCCCTCTCAATCTCTATGTTTCTCATTATCTCTCAATTTCTCTCTTTGTATCTCTCTCATATTTCTCTTTATATTTTTCTTACGTTCTCTCTTCCTCTCTCTCCCTATCTCTACCACTCCTTTATTGTCCCTATTTATCTCCCCCTCTCTCTACTTCTATATATCTTTGTCTCCTATTTCTCTTTATCTATCTCTTTATCTGATCTCTCCATGGTACTTTATATCTATCTATGTCTCTTATATTCTCTCTCTCTCTCTCACTATCTCTTCTCTCACCCTCTCTCTCTCCCTATTTATTCCTCTAGTATGTCTCTACCTCTATCTCTATCTCTATATCTCTATCTCTATCTCTCTATATCTCTTTTGTCTCCCTCTTTATCTCTCCATAGATCTCTATTTATCTTTCTCTCTATCTTTTTTTCTCTCTTTTCTCTTTTTGTATCTCCCTCTCCCTATCTATATCCATCCATTTTTATCTTTGCCCCCCCCCTCTCTCTCTCTTCCTTTCTTTCTCTTTTTCTCCCTTTTCCTCTTTATATCTTCTCTATCTTCCTTAAGTGTGCAATGGGTACTCTAAAGAGGTTTGAAAGGTGAATTATCATATCCTTAATCAAATGACACATGTGGTACGTTGAGCATAACTCCCTAGGGACACATGTAATCCTTGGATTGTTGGCATGAATCGACTAATCAAAAGTTAGTCTCCCTCTCTCTCAATAACGTTTAATTTAGATTTTAAGTTTGAAATTTATTTTATTATATAAATTAGGATAAAAATAAAATGAATAATTATAAATTAAATTATTTCTAATAACTTTTAATTATAATTTGTAATTTCATAAGCATAAATAAATATGTAAAATAAATTTCAAAGTTAAATCATACTACAAAGGAAATGCAAAATTACAATATCCATTTAAACAAATAATTTTAAAATAATTAAAATTTAATAACATGAATAATTATAAATTAAATTATTTCTAATAACTTTTAATTGTAGTTTGTAATTTCATAAATATAAGTAAATATGTAAAATAAATTTCAAAGTTAAATCATACTATAAAGGAAATGCAAAATTAAAATATCCATTTAAACAAATAATTTTTAAAAAATATTAAATAATAAACTTATTGAGAATAAATAATTAAATAATAGAATTAAAATTTAAAAAAATGTACTTAAAAAATATAATTAATATATTGCAAACAATAGTAACATTAATTTGAAAGTAAAATTGTACTTCAAATAAAATAGTAAAACTAAAAATAAACAGTATTAAAACTGTTAAAACTAAAATTTTAACTTTTATATTAAAAATTACAAGTAAGATTAAACTTAAAAAACTAAAAAATAAAATGAAAGGTAAAAAATCAATTTCTAATTTAAATATAGATAATTTTGATTTGATTTGATTTAATTTTAATAAATTTTATGTGATTTAATTTAAAATGTATATTAAAAAAATTTAAATATAAATATTTAATATAAATATAAATTTACTAAAACCTACAATAAAAAAACTCTAATAACTACTCAAATATTTTTTTAACTTTAAAAATTATTAAGAATAAATTAAACTAAAAGAAATAACACAGAGCATTGATAATCGAAATAGGCACGTGGCATATTCTCTTTATCACGAAATGCCAAATAAATAAATAAAAACGACAAAAGAAAAAAAATAGTGAGAGACAATGTAAAATAAAAAATAAAACTTAAATATATTTCATTTCTATTGTCTTAATTTGAGACAATGTAAAATAAAAAATAAAACTTAAATATATTTAATTTCTATTGTCTTAATTTGAGACAATGTAAAATAAAATAAAAAAACTTAAATATATTTAATTTCTATTGTCTTAAGTGAAGACAAAATAAATAAATAAATATAACTTAAATATATTTAAGACAAAATTAGTATTTTGTCTTAAATTATCATCTTAAAAAGCCCCTCAATGTAGTAGTGTATGCATCTACTTAGAAGGATCCAAACACAACTATAAAATAAAATATTTGAGTAACAAAGATAATCAAACTCCATTATCAACACGTTCATGTTATGTTTGCAATAGGGAGGAGGGAGAAACATGGAGAGATGGAGAAGGGAAGAGTGAGGCGAAGAGGGATTAGGAGATAGAGATAGGGGATGGAGATGGAGATGAAGAGGAACATGGAGAGGAGAGGGAGAGATAATGATAGAGGAAAGAGGATAGATATATGGAAGAGATAAATCTATGTAGAGAGGGTGAGAGAGATAGATTTAGATAAAGATAGAAATAGGAAGCAATAGAGATAGGTAAATGCATACACAAGTATTAGAGAAATAGGTATAGATAGAGGGGGAGAGAGATGGAGAAGGGAAATATAGATAGATGAATATAGAGATAGAGATAAGGAGGGAGAACCATGAAATGTGTATGTATATGACTAATAGAGAGATTATGAGAGAGATAGTGAGGTAGATAGATATATATAAATAGATAGAGAGAGAGGAGAGAGATGCAAAGAAATATAAAGAGGATAGAGGAGAAGTAGAGACTCAATCTCTCTTTCTCTCTTTCCCTTTTGCTCGCTATACTTGTCTTCCCTTTTATCTTCCTCTATCCCTCTCTATTACTTTTCTCGGTCCCTATTTTCTCTCCACTTCTTTGTTCCTCTTTAGGTCATATTTATTTCCTCTCTTGATCAATAAAGCTATTAGATTTTATATATGTTAATTTAGTTTACAGTACTATAAATATATTATATCTAGTAATTTGTATTTTAGAATATAATAAATAATAATAATTAAATATAATATTAATTTTAAAATGAATTTGATAATTTATCTCTCTTCCACACCCTCTTTATCCCTCAATCTCTCTATATATTAATGTCAAGGGATGCAGCTTTGAAAAGTGGGGATTCGATCCAAGGTCTCTTGCCTTCTGAATGTGCAGTGTTTGGATATAACAGGGCGAGCGAAAAAATGGCGAGAACCCTCAAGGAATGGGTCGATCTTCTGTTCATACTTACCTTAGACTTTGCAGGAATTGTGTTTTGCTGTTGAGGATATACCACACCATAATTTTTTTTAATGACATGAACCAAAACTATATTTTCTATAACTGTTGTTTTTATCTATTCACACTCAACGAGATCTTATTTTAAATTTTACAAAAACAACAAAAAAATTGATCCGGTCGCCTACAAATTCATAATAAAAAAACTCATTGAAACCATGGCAAATGACTAACCTCAAGATTCCACACAATTTGTGTCTGCTGTCAAGCAGGTCGATGAAAATAATGGCCATAATTTGGAAAAAAAACTCATGTAACCATTATACAGAAGATTTTTTTTAAAATCAGACTAACCAAAAGCAATCTTGATACAGTTGCTACTTCAATCTATTCACAGTAAACGAAAAGTTGATCTACAAGATATTTTGACCAAAGATTTTGTGAGGCAAGTGGATCATATTTACTTTGGAGATCTGACATATTTGACTATTTGCAGGCTTTTAAACAAAAATATTAATTGCAAATCTAACTTCTCGGGATTTCTTTTCTGGCGTGAGAATATGAACGGGTAAACATAGAAAGCTCGGTGGGAATAACTTAAATGGTGATATATCTGCAATTTCACCGTACAATATTTATTAATGTCATACCAGTTTCGTAGTACACGTGAGCTGCCAGCGCAGGCATACAACGCAAGTTGGGTACGATACAATGACACTGTCGTAAAGGATATAAAAGACCAGCGATGACCAGAAACTTCCCAGGTTAAAAAGAGCAGCAAAAAAAATTAATGGCCCCGATCATTTTGATCGTCTCCTGAAGATAATGAACCATTGATTGTACATTTTAGGTTGGGAAACTTCACATAGGATACGCCTTCGGCGTAAATTAACATCTTTCAAAAGCAGATACAAGTAAGTTGATAGTGGCAATATCTTTACTAGGTGTTCTGTAGTTTTTTTTGTTCTTCAATGGATTCTTCATCCGGAAAGCATGAAATAATTTGTGAGCAGAGACAGGTCACTCAGAACAAGGATAACGCCACTGTATCAAATACAATGGCCCCCTCAGTGAAACAGCGTCTTCAAGAAGGAGGGCATGAACAAGAAAGGAAGGTTAAGAAAAGAAAAAATGCTGAAAATTTGGAAGGACAGAAAAACTCTGTTTGTGAAGGAAAGAAAGGGGGCGAGTCAAAACTGAAAGAAAATACAGACGAAGAAGGTAAGAAAAAAAATAGAAAAGAGAAAACTGTCCCCAAAGAGCAAGAGAACGAAAAATATGACTCCCCTAAAAGAGAAAAGAAGAAGACGATGGAGGAGGGAACTCCAAAAGAAAGGAAAACCAACATTAAGGAGAAGAAGAAAGAGGATAGAACTGAAGAAGTTAATGCCCATGAGACGCCTCAGGTAATGGTTTTCTAAAAACTCTTTTGTTTATAATAATGGTAAAACTGTTAGTATTAGTCATGTTACTTGATTAAATATTGGTGGCGGAAATGTTTCAGTCCCGAGTGTTCAACCTGGTGAATGATATCGCCGTGAAACCGGTGAAGGATATCGTCAGCAGTATGGTATGCGAAGGGAGGCAAAAATTTAAAGAAGAGAACAGGAGGATGGTGGATGGCTACAAAAATGAGCTCAACGAGGCTAACAAAAAACAGAGTGGGAGAGACCCAAAAAAAGGTGTGTTCAATAAAATGGCTTTTAATAGTGATAATTTTTTAAGCGTCGAGATGATGGAGAGCAGGCTGACACCTCTTAATGATTCGGACAATGAAGAATTCGAGGAAAAGAGGAGGCTTCAGAAAATTATTGAAGGGGAAGCCGTTATAAAGCATCTTGCATTGATGCAAGAGGAGATTCAAATGAGGGCGATGCAACTTCATTCTATTTTGAACGATGGAAGTTCTTAGGGTTTGTTTCAATTTGCTAAAGATTCGTATAATTTTATTGCTGGAACATTTGGTCTCTCTTTAAGTAAGCTCAAACTATTTATTTTTTTTTATAGTGAAGAAGTTGAAAGTATTTTTTAATATCGAAGACATTTTAACTCGCACCATTTGGATGCTTATAACATTATCATTGCTGTTTCAGCAGAAATCGAAACTAATATAGTGTGGCTTTTTGTTTATAATTTTGTTGATATTAAAACTGTTGGGCTATTTTGTGTTTTCAGATAGGTTTTCAGATATGGGCTTTTTTGGGGAATGACAGTGTGCTTTTTTTTCATAACTATGACAAAATCAATTAGAATGCTGGGAATCTAAGGTTCCAATTTTTTTTTTTCTTATTATGTATGAAAACTCGTGAATTCATGAGGGAATTTTTTTTAAGTAGAAATGATGAATTTGGTAGTTTATAGTCAGAATGTCTCAGAAATTCTTAAGAATGATAGTGTTATTGACTGGACTAATTATTTGTAATAAAATATGCAAATATTCATGGTAACAAGCTGAACCGTCTGATAACAGCTAAAATATTATTCCATTTCCAATTGGGTGTTTTAGTGTGAGTTGGAGTTTAATTAAAAAATATAAATTTGTTTTTACTCGTGCCTGTGCTTGTCAAATGCAATATGTGCTGCTTAGAAGAGGGGGAAGCTTCAAAAGCTAAAAATGCTTCAATGAAATACCAAAGAAAATACTCAAATCAATCTAAGTAGAATTTGAGCTTCTATAGACTAAAGTAAGCATTAAAAAGATTATGAAGCAATTACAACGATTTTTAAAAAATAAAAAATAAAAAAATTAGAATTTTAGTTTTTATAGAATAAGTGAACATTAAAAAGATTATGAAACAATTAGTGCAGTGAGATGTTTTTAAAATACAATAATTATTAATTTGTGTAGGTATGAAGGAAATATTCAAGGCTTTTTTAAAATTATGGTCTTGTTAAAAAAGAATGGCATTTCAACAAATTGGAAGTCATTCAAAGGTTATAGTAAATAAGAGGTTATATGCTGAAAGTCTAATGTCTCATTCTACCATGTGTTTGAATAAGAACAAATAAAAGTTTAGATTCTAAACTATTGGCTGAAATGAAAGGCTATACTGAATGAGAGGTCATAG
>VDFB02252258.1:0-41429 GCA_007258455.2 Sequoia sempervirens
GGGACCCCTGCTATTTTTAGCAGTATGGCTTTGGCAGTATTCGGAATCACTTCAGAGTTCGTCAGCATCAGACGGATCAGTCATCGGATTAGTATCGAGGAAGATATTAATATTTAATTGCATTAATTAAATATTAATTATTTAATGATTTAATGATTATAATATAAAGTTATAATATTAATTATAACTTAAGTGATTTCTCATTGAGGGGTGCGCCATCATCAGGAAAGGGGCCAGTTTGGCAATTAAAGATTATTATAAAATATTTCACAGACTATTGAATTATTAAAAGATTAAAATGTGAATATTTTATTAAAACCCTATTCTTAAGGAAATCGCACTTTTCAGCATAATAGTGGATTTGCCTTGGGTTTTGAGCATTATGAGATTATTGAGAATTGAAACTGATCAACTTTGATCTGAGCCTGAGACTTTAGGGTTTCGTGTTCGAATTCCTTGGGGAACGAGCCATCTCCATCGGAAAGCAATTCAGAGGGTGTGGAATACCACTTGATTTATTGCCAGCAGAGGTTTTCTCATCCAGAGGAGATCACAGAGCTTCAGAGGATTCATCATCTTCAGAGTTATTTAGTTGTTTGCATTCAGAATACCTTCTATTCCTCAAGGCGCATATTTTCTGTTATTCTGGAGACTGGAACTTGAAATTTGAGGAGGCCGTACTTTATTTAAATGCTGTTTCTGACAGGCCGTACCTGCTGTCAGGCCGTACCTGTTCAAAAACACGTGTTTCTTTATCTCTGAGAAACGCCTTTGAGATCTACTTCAAACTTTCTTCATTGGAGGCGCCAACCATCTGGGAGTCATCTGGAATCAACGTTCTGAGGGAGAAAGGCATTTATTATCTCAGCCGTACAGATCTGTACCTTCAGCTGTGGCAGAAATACCAGGTTTTTACAATAAAAATTCATTATTTAATATTGCATGTCTGTAGAGCAATTTTGTAATCATTCCGGAAGGGCAAATAATAGACTGGTATTCGTGTTGGCATCAGATATTCTTGTTATCAGAGTAGAAGTATTTAATTTGAATTTATTATTTATTTCCAAGCAAAAATCGTACTTTTCATTTATTGTTCAAAAACTTCAAAAATTGCAAAAAAACCAAAACCATCAGAAAAACCTAAAAACAGTCAGAAACGGAGATTTTGAGGAAACTAGGGTTTCTACATTCTTCTTTGGGACGATCTTTTGTTTGTGCCTGAACTTGCTCCAATTGAGGGCTCACTTGTCTCATTTGTTCCACTTGTGGAACAGTAGCTTGTCTCATTCCATTTGACTGGACATTCTGCTGGTGATATTCTGGCGAATCTCTGGGAAGTGACGACACATTGGTAGCATCTGGATTTGGCGGAGTTTGGAAGTTGTTTGGAGGAATAGATGTAGTCAAGGGTTCATTTTGGTGAGTATTCCTCTAATATATCCTTAACAGGTTTCCAAATGCTTGTTGGAGCACTTCTTTGGTTCCTTCTACCAATACATTGTTATACAGTGGGGGGAAACTATAACCATTAATTGTAGTTGGCTGGCTTGATGGGTCTTGAGTTTCCAGTCCATCTTTATATCTGTAATGTCCCCATTTTGGCCATATGCTCTTCATTTGGATTTAGCCTATTTCCGAGAATCCGTAGGCTACTCAGTTGTGCAAAATTAGGGTTTCCTCTTTCAAATACTGCTCAGTTGGTGTTCAGAGGATGTTGTGCAGACTTACTATTTATGGTAGTTTGCTATTTTTAGCAAGTCTATCTTTTGGCAGTATTTGTCTAGCAGCAGTTCAATCCTTTGCAGTTCAGTGTTCAGTTTGGCTTTCTGTGTTTTAATGTGAACTTACTATTTATAGCAGTTGGCTATTTTTAGTAAGTCTAATTTTGGCAGTGGCATCATCAACAGTTTAGCTCAAGTCATCTTGCTATCCATCAGTTTCAGTATTGGCATTGGTTTTGGTTATCTCCATGGATTGAGTTTTCATACTTAGTCAATTTCATGTTTTTCAGTTGTATCCCACGCCTAGGCTTAATAACTTCATGTTGTTTTAAAGAAGGGTCGTTAAGGGGCCATGTTGAGCATTTAATGATTTAAATAAATGCTTTATTGTTGCAATTTGGAAATGGACGCCTAAAAGGAAAGTTAAATAATGTTTTATTATTTCAAAAAGTAAATGCTTAAAGGTGGCGTCCCCCTTGGAAGTTGAAGTGATTCGACTTCTTGAAATTTGAAGTGTTCCATTTGCCAATTGAAACTTATATATTGTTGCTGTTTGAAGCGCTGATTATCTTTGGAAATATTGTAAAGTTATGCTGCTGGTTTGAAATCCAGAATCCGGCTAAGGGAAAGCTTAGCAATTTGTCTCCATTCTTCGGGCCTGAAACTATGGTTCCCTAGATGGTGGATTGAGAGTGTGCTTCATTCAGAAGTGCACATTGAGCTTCATTGTTGGAGAAT
The DNA here is from genome assembly GCA_007258455.2 of Sequoia sempervirens. Classification (NCBI taxonomy): domain Eukaryota; kingdom Viridiplantae; phylum Streptophyta; class Pinopsida; order Cupressales; family Cupressaceae; genus Sequoia; species Sequoia sempervirens. Next base: position 2,460 of record VDFB02252258.1, read on the forward strand.
TTGAAGTATTTTTCAATTTTTGAGCTTGCTGGTTCATTCATGGCTGAAGGTGATTTTCATTAACAGCTCTTTGTACGATTTTAATATGCTTCTGGGTATTGAAGATATGGATTCCTAGCACATGGGCGCCCCTTGCCATAGAACATCAGAATTTATTTCAAAGTATTTATTTTTATTCTTGCAAAATCGCCCTTGCTAAGGGCCGTACCATGTTGGGAGCATTGGGAATTGTGCAAGTAAATTAATGGTTGCTTTTTGAAGTTGTTTCATCATCATGACATGCGCGCCTATCCTCCAGAGGTTCATTGCAATTGATTTCACTCAATTTGAAGATAAATTGATAAAGTTATGTGCATTTCATTGATTCACAGGGTGCTGGTTTATAGTTTCAGTTTGCTGGTTTTTTATATTAGACTTCAAAAGAATCAGATTTATGCTTCATTTATAGTGTTTTGAGAGCTTTGTAATTTGAGAGAATCATTCTTCACATATTGGCATTGTTCTATCATTGTAATACTAGTAAATTGCAGAGTATCTTGATTGTAAGGTTGTGCATTAGTAGTACTAATCCAACCAATTTGTTATTGCTGCATTTACTTGTAATTTCTAAGCAAACATTAATTACCCCTAGATGGTTTACCGCCAGTGTGGAGAATAAACTTGTAACTCTCATTGTACCCACTAAAAAGTGGAGAATCCCCACTCTTAAGTGGATGCCCGCCACAGTGGATGAATTAGTTCAATTGTTTGTTGTATTCCTTCCACTGTTTAAGTGGTTGAGCGCAAATCTTTATAGCTGGTTCACTGCCTAAGTTCTTTCAGTTTTGTAATACTTACTCCGCCATATGTTAGCACCTCGCCTTCAAAGGGATCTTGTGTGCACATTCTTGGTGTTGAGTTTATTTTGTACTTCCAGTTGTAATCATCCTATAGTTGTTGAGTTATTAGATCCTAGGGATCCTCTGACCATATGCTCGCCCCTCTTAAGTGGTTTTAGGGCGCATTCTTGGTTAGAGTTCTTTTCCACATCGTTTTGGTTTGGAGCTAACCTTAACAGGTGCATGTGCATTGTAATTGATATTGAAAATCAAGAGAAAAAATTAAGGGGCTTATTTCAATATCGTGGCGCCTCCACTGGGCCATTCGCAGATGCGGGCGGGAATATTTAATTAGGCTGATACTGTGGGTACTCTTGGGGTGAAAATTTGATACTCTCAATCACGAGGGCCTAATCATATCTTGGTGTAGGAACTAATTCATATCCGGTTACTGGAGGATCTTTTGCTTCTGAATTCCTCCTCTCGCTCCTGAAAATATCTGCGGCTACTTGGAACTTGCGGAAATGTAATTCGAAATGTTGATCTGTGTTGTGCAGCCTACACCATCCTTATAATGCTACTTCGGCTAGGAACACCTTGTCTGTGGGACGATTGTCAGTAGGCAAATTATCCAAGGGTGACAACACAGTACTGTTGTTAGGCCCAGTGTTCCATGTCTTCTTTTGGAAGCTTGAATTGTTATTCCAGAAACCTTGACTAGTCCCTTGGTAGTTTTGGTTGTCCCGCTGGTATCTGGAGTGACCTTGACCTTGGTAACTCCCTTGAGGTGATTGGTAGCTCCTTTGAAAATTTTGCATTTGACTAGTCTGACCTTTCAGATACATGACTTCAATCGACAGCTTCTTAACTTGGTCAATCAACTCCCTCATCTTGTCCTTTTCTTCTTGAGTTCAGCTTGAAGTCGTCGCCCTCTGAAGGTATATTGGCTATGCTGGCGGCACTTGGGACATAGGCATTCCTGGGTGAAGGACCAATTGATTATTTGCAGAAGGGACCGGGTTCATCATAGGTGTATGCTAAGCCAATGCTCGATTGATATCTTGAATTCGATTCTAGGCGGCCGAATTACCTAAATAATTGAGTGGACCAGGAGCCATACCTACTCCTAGACCATTACTGGCCGTAATTGCTGTAGCATATGCTTCCTTTAAGTCTGCTGGGGCAAGATTCTTTGACTTTACAAACATGGCGGTAAGATGATCCAAAGCTTCGTAATAGATTCGCAGTGCCGTTGCATTGTCCAAATCGTAAGGATCTCTTAACCTTGTGTAGGCCCTGTGGAATCTGTTGTTGAACGTGCTAATTGGTTCGTGTTCTTGCCTCGTTACTTCCACAAATTGCCTATACAGATTAGTTGGGGAAATTGGTGCCCTGAACTTCTCTAAGAAAGCCGTCTTCATTTGTTGCCAATTGCGAATGGAGTTAGCTAGCAAATGGATGTACCAGTAAGAAGTCTCCTCATTGAATGTGTAGGGGAACAACCTATAGGCAACGTCTTTGTTGGCGTAACAACTAGCACCTCTGGAGTAAGAGTTGGTACAGATAGCTATGCACACTGCATAATGAGTACTCTTCAAATTAGGAGGGGAAGCTCCCTCATAGTGCTGGAATGCGTGGAAAAGAAAAGTAATCTAAATCCTATCTTTTTGTTCTCAGCTGGAAGAGGCACAAGGTTAAGAAAACCAAGAACGTTGCAGCTAAGGATTTTCTGGTTTCGCAGATCATTAACTACAACTAAGCTAGCTACTTTAAATCTATCTAGTTTCCTCAAGAAAACAGAGCATGAGGAAATGGAGCGGGTTTGACTATCGACGATAAACGAGTATAGATTCTCAACTTGAAGGCAAGGTGGCGCATCTATCAGCTCAATCTAGACAAGTTTATTGGTAACAACATCACACGATAAAATGGATACGGATTCTCTACTTGAAGGCAAGGTGGCGCATCTATTATTTCAATCCGAATTAGTTTATTGTTCACGACAACACACGATAACCAAGCGCAGATTCTCTACTTGAGGGCAAGGTGGCGCAACTATCATCTCAATCTGAACAAGTTTATTAGGCACAAAACAGATTTATCTAAACTATGGGAAGAATTTACCATGACAATCGCATGAAACCCTATGTGGCATAACAATTGATCATAATAGTAAAGACTCACAAAACAGATTTATCATCACAATCGCATGAAACCCTATGTGGCATAACAATTGATCATAATGGTAAAGATGCACAAAACAAATTTATCTAAACTATGGGAAGAATTCACCATTACAATTGCATGAAACCCTATGTGGCATAACAATTCATCGTAATAGTAAAGACACATGAACAAATACCAAAAGAGCAATATTGAGGGCAAGGTAGGCGCAGCATATATTTCTCTCTCAAGCAAAAGTTAATTACAAATGAGCAAAAGCTCTTATTTATATACATCAAGGTGTAGGGAACCCTAAAATCACCTTGAGTCATCTACAATCTTGCAATGCATGCAAGATTTACTGCTAAGCCCTAATAAAGTAAACTATACAGTCAACTGGAAAGCTACCATCAGTTAACCGAAACATCTAATCTAGAAATGGACAATTGTGCAAGCATGCACGTCCTTATTGAAAGCGAGTTAACTGGAACACTACCATCAGTTAACGAAAAACCCTAAATGAAACTCCAAGTGTGTAAAGTTGATCTCAGAATAGATATGCATGAGACGAGACGAGTTAACTTGAAAGGGTAACGCCAAGTTAACTCCTGTGTGTAATGTCTATCCTGAGAGGTGGGAACTGAAGTCTACTGGCCGTGATCTCGAACAACCAATCCCTCAACGAGATTGCTAATTGCATCGGCATTTGAATGTCAGCAACTTGAGCAATCTTGGCAATCTTTGCACACTCAAACTAGCATGTCACTAACTGGTAACTTTGGCAGCTCCGTAACTGAAGTGATGGCCATTATCTCTTCTGCAGCTTGATGCTTCTGATGCTTCTCTAACGAAATCATGAATTAAGACCGATTTGGTCTTGAATTTAGTCTGTGTGTACTGTACTCTGAAAAACTTGCCTGTTGACTGTGAACACGGCTATATTCTGACAACTTTTCTGGAAAACTAAAAATAGCCCGCTGAGGCTAAAAATAGCCTATCAAAGGGCAATTTTCACGGAAAACTTTGAGATATGGGTTTTGTCCAAAAAAAGATTCTAAGACAACCCAGAATGTCAGATTTGCGAAAATTTGACTTCTACTCGACCATGCAAGGAATTTTCAGTTGAGAAAATTAGAAACTCGAGAACTGATGCTCTAGAGTAAATTTTCCTGAAAAATTCTGGCACATGGGTTCTCTCGAGGAAGCTATTCTGAATCAACCCAGATGATTTGTTTTGCCAAAAGTCGCCAATTCTTCAAACATGCAAAAGAATTTAAGACGAGAAATAGAAGAATTTAAGACAGAAGAAAGAAGTTTTTAGTGCTCTGCTTCTGCTAAAATCGCCATCTTGTCTGAAGTCTGCTGATAATTCTGACTTGTACCTACAAAGAAAGTGTTTTGATGTCTTCGCCAATGATTGCCAATGAAGAATTTGCCTTTGGTTTGCTAAAATTCGCCTTTGCTCTGAAAATACGAATTTGCCTTGAAGATACGCCTTTGTTCTGAAGAAATATGAATTTTTCTTGAAAAACACGCCTTTGCCTTGAAGAAAAACGAATTTTGTTTGAAAATATGGATTTCTCTTTAAAAATACGAATTTCTCTTGAAGCTTGGTGAAAAATAAATGAAGGTGCCATGTTTAAATAAGAGAAAATTTGCACCAACTTGTTGACTGCAAGATTTAAAACCTTAGCTGAAAATAGAAGGCTTCTGATTGGACCCCTTTCAGTTACACTGATACTGACACTGAGTCCAGAAATAAATAATAATAAATTAATATTCATCATGCAATTTGCAAAGGCATCAATTTTAGAGATTCGCCATTTTAATGCCAAAATATGCAAAATAAATATTAAATATTATTTAACTTCAGTTGACAAACCAGATGAAGCTTTAGGCTTCACCGTTAGACTTCACTGATTCCGAAAAGTCATCATTTGAGCTCATAGGCGTCCATTTGCCCAAGATATTGCACTTTTTATTAACTTCCTATTTTATAGCTGACGATAAAGTCACGACTGGCCATCTTCAACACTGAATTCCGGGTGACCAAGAGATGCTGAGACTGAACTGGAGAATTCATCGGAAAGCCTACTGAACAAAGAAGAAATGTTTGCTGGGAGACACTACTGCAAAATCCATTGTTTGATACCTCAAAAAATTAGGCGCCCCTGATTAAATTCATTTACGGGTTCCAGACTTTTCGTAAACTGCCATCTGACACTTCAAACGGCTGCTGACGGTGAACGACGAACCCTGCTGACAGGAAACCAAATTCACTGCATGCTTGGAGACATTCTGCATCCAACGGATATATGCACGACATCTGAAAGCTGTGTTAAGGACCTTAAAAGTAAAAGCGCCCCTGGCTCTCAGTTGCACTAACACCATTTTGACGAAAGTTGAACTTTCAACCAAATGCCCCACTTCGACCTTTGATATCTGAAGCTGGGATGATCCGATTCAGGCACTATCTGTTTTAACGGACAGCCAGAAAGGCCCACAAGAGAAGTCTCTAGAGGTGACGAAGCAAGAAAACTGCTTGTAAGACCTCAAAAATGCCAGTGCGTATTTTATTTAAAATATCCGCTCTAGACTTGGCCATTTTCCGGATGTCTTCACTTTTAGCATTTCACCAAAGACCTCGCACGTATGAGCGTTTGCCAAATCCCAAAGGCTGACGGCTGGGCTCGTTGAATAGATAAAGTAATTACGCTCAAAAGCTGTGAAGACTTCGAACGTGAACGACCTCATTTGACAGGCCTAAAGGCTAGGCGCCTCTGGACTGTAGAAATACAATGAAAATTTTATGTTGGTCCGCCCGTGAAATTACGTGCTTGGTAGAACCTCTGCCACGATCACCTGGAACGTCGGATCGACAAGCTGGATGATGCATCGCGGAGCTGGGCTAGAGTAGTACTGATGTCAGGAAGACCTCGTCTGCAAATTTCACCATCTGAAGGGTCCTTTTAACCAGCGCCCCTGAGCTGTAGTTGCACTAGGAACCAATGGAGAAGCTCTGAAACGTGAAAACTCTATTATAAGCTGATCTTCAGACAACGACTGCCGAAGCTCTAGGACTCGGATGACTGCGTTTGATATCTCGTTGGACGAGTAGACTAGTCGTGAACAGATTGACTATATGAGCTACCAAAAATACTAAAATCTACCCCCCCTTTAAGATGGGCGCCCTCAGGCTATAGTTGCGCTTTTGCTTGAAAAAGGACAATTTCTCATATCTGGAACTTTGGGAATTTCAACTTCTGACGCTATTTGCCGGAACTGCAGGTCTCGGAATGCTTCGCTGGATAGCTCATTGGATAGCCAGACCAATTCTGAAGAGATTGACTGTATGTATGAGCATTTTCAACAAGATCTTGACCTTCAAAAAGAAGGGCGCCCCTGGGTTATAGTTGCGCTTTCTTGCTTTTCCTCTGAGAAATCTTCATAATTTAACCATAAAAACATCATCTTGATCACTGAAATGACCGTGTACAATGTGAAACGCCGTCGTGAGATGCTCCATCGTGAAAAGCTCCATTCTGAGTCTTTGCTTCAGGTTTTGTTCAATAAAACTGACTTTGACTGACAAAATATTGACAAAAACTCCATGCTTGATATTGCCCAAAACTGTATTTTACATCATTTTAGCAAAGTTTAGACTATTTTATGCAAAATGCCTTGATGAAGCAAAAAATTTGGTTTGGGTACAACAGTCTTCTTCTTGGATATCTCTGTTCTAAAGGAGATCTTCGAAAAGTTTGATATGCTTGTCCGTGGTGTGGTTCAGGTCACCACTATGAAACTTGGAACAAAAATGTTCAGGGTTCTTAGGCATGTTATGATAAACAACAAACATCATAGGTGATGCATTAGTTGGACACCATGCCATTGGAGCGTTTGGTTGATTTACGTGGATTGGTTGAACCGGTTGAACTGGTTGTATTGGTTGTGCAGCTACTGGAACCTGTTGATTATTCAGTTGTGTAGTACTTGGAATTGGGGTACACGACGGTGAGGCTTGGAAGAGACCGAAAGGATCTTCCTCACTTGGTGCTTCTTCACCGGTATCAACTGCACTTGATGTTCCCTCTTGCAATGCTTCAGATCTCTTTCTCTATCTATATCTGTAAGGCGATAACTCTACAAATTCTTTGAAAGAACTTGGAGTGGATCTAGTAACTCTTCGAAATTTATCTGCTGAAAAAGAACTGATTCGATCCAACGTGTCTTCCTTCAGTCTTGTTGAGGTGGTGCAAGAGCTGCTTCAGGAGTTGGTTGATTTACTTGCAAATTTTGTTGTCGTTGGAGGGCTTCAAACCTTTGAATGAGCAAATCTCTTTGGATAGCGAACTCAATACGTCGGGCTCTCTCTTCTTCTTCTTCTTCTTCTTCAAGAACAAAGCGCATCCGAAGCCAGTTAGGAGCGTTTCGCTTCAATCTCCATGCGAGGCTGAATAATTCAGTGATGATGTCTTCTTGTTCATCGTGGAAACCCAAGTTTGGTTGTAGTACTGGATTAGGATCTTGGCCTGGATTACGAATGTTGCCTGGGAGCACCATTCTTCATCCTATTAGCAAAGCTTGGATTTGAGGATGAGCCTGTGGCGACTGATCGTTCTATCTCTTCAAAAGCTTGTTTTAGACGATCGATCTTTTGTGTTATCAAGTCCCTTTGGATTGCTTCTTCAATTTGTTTTCCCTTTTCTTCTTCTCTAGCAAGAACACGGCTTGTTTGTCCAATTTGAGCGCGATCTGTCTGTGACTTCCAAGCTAGTGAGTATAATTGATCAATAATGTCGGTCTATCCTTGTTCTGGTTGTTCAAAGGGTGTATCAAAAGGAAACTCATGAGGTAACACCATACTGCATCATGTCTACTGGCTCAACTTCCAAGTAATTCTTTGTTGTTTCTGGCCCTCCTTCTAGCACCAATTCTATGTTGGTGTATGTTTTATCATCCACCGAACACACAAAATAAAATGTCCAAAGACACTCTATCCTCTCTTGAACAAAATCACCGCGTATGCTAAGATTGCGAGAAGATCATATGGCGACTCCAAGGTTTCTTTTGTCAGGTCTTGACGTGTGGATAAGCTCAATGGGTGTTGTGATACGCTGGTAACACACAAAGGGACTAACGCTAAATTTTTTTTTCACAAGTTAGGACTTGGATGGATTTAACACTAAATACTCCTTTTTGGGATTTCAAAAAAGTGCAAAAGGATAAGGGTTTAGAAGTTCTAATCTATCCCTACGAATTCAAGAGACAGTAAAGATTAGGTGAAACTGGTAACCGCACTTTGCTTCGCCTCCCAAGGACAACTACACAAAGTGGGTGCAATCTTCAAGGGGTGTGATTATAGTTTTCATGTCTTGAACAATACTTATCCAAACTGAAGTTAAGCATCCACAATCATAAGCTCAGGCTAACTTTACGCATTGAATAAAAATCATCTATTCAAAGAAAGTATGAGCTAAGTTTCACCAATCAATACTATGAGATCTTTCATTCATTCAACAAACATTCAAATCAAATTCTATTTTAATTCTAATCTAATGTTGAAGGAGATATGCAACCTTGTAAACCACTTGACATTAAAAGGGATTCAAAGCAAATCATGCATAAGAGCTTTTATTATCGGAAGTAGCTATACACAACAATCTCATACTACTCTCTTCACAAAATGAAAATGAGAGATCCAGAGTTTATATAGAGTTTCTGAGAATAAATGAAAGGCCAAGATTGAAACAAATCAACGGCCAAGATCAATACACATCAACCCTAATTAGGGTTTCCAAAAATATCATTAACACTAATTGCATGAAAGACAAGTGGCGCCAAGAGCTATTTTCAAGGAAATGCATCTCTATCCTCTCGGGCGACAGTGTGTTTGATGAATCTGGACACGATCGGGATGACCTCTTCCGTGGTGACCTGTGGTAGCATGTTTATTCTGCATTCCGGCCCGTCCAAGACCTCAACATATTTGGCAAAGGCACTCTCCCATTCCATTTCTTGTTTCATGAAGGCATCTCAGATGGATAAGAAGTTTGCCACCCTAGTGAAGTTCTGTTTTAGAATCGATCCTGTGATGGAGAAGAACATTTCCCGGACCCTGTGCCTTAGATTTTTTAGTTGCATGTCATTCTCTCGGACAATTTCTTTCTCAAACATATCCGCAGCTACAAGGAAAATCTTGTTTTGAATTTCTCTGATCTGTTCCTCAACTTTGAGTCCATCGGCTTTTGCGCTTTCTAAGACCTTGCTCTGTGTTGTCAACACCCAATACCAAGTGTGGAAGTCATTGGCAGTGCCTGCTGCAATTATCTTCCCATCGATCAACTCTTGTTTTGGAACTCCCTTTAGCACTCTGAGGCACAGAATGATCCTATCCTGAATGTCCGGGAGGTTGTCCCAAACTTCTGTCATGACAACAAGTTTGGAAAGCAATGAGGAAGTTTTTCCATAGGCTAGTGTCAATCTCTCCATAAATGCAACCGCTTATGTGCTTTTACTCGCCATCCATTCCTTAGCTTCCTTAGTCGTGACCATATTTTCTTCAATGTTCTTGGCTGTTTCTTGTGAGTAGTTTAGAAGAGGAGGAGTTGCTGCATCACCCTGATTGAGCGGTTTGGTCAGGTGCTGAATGTACTCTTGCAGGCGCTTGACCTCCTTCTTATATTCCTTCTTCTCCACTTCCTTCTCTAGTCTTGCCTTGATAGTAGAGACTGAGTTGTCCAACTCTTCAACCTCCTTTAATCTTTTCCAACCCATTTAAACCACTTAATTCAGGCTACCGTTTAATTTACCCATGGCTAAGTAATTATTGTTATTATTATTATTTTTAAAGTCATTTTGTTTCTCTTATTTAGCTAGGGTGGACTTCTAGACTTCCTTGCCATTTTTCTCTTGGTGGGCAGACTTGTCTCTTGGCTAGATATTTTCCTTGGTGCGCGCACTTTACCAACACTTAGACTTTTCTCTTCTTAGCCTAGGGCGGACTTGACAGTGCCTTACATAATTTTCATCATTGGAAGGGCAGACTTGGAGGCCTCTATGCTATTCATGTTTTTCTTCATGTCTTAGAAACTTTTATCATGCTTGGGGGGCGGACTTTGAGTCTTTTATTCCAAGGGTGGACTTGGCTAAGTCTTTGCCATCTCCTCATTAGTTTGGGCAGATTTTATGATTGCTCTGCCATCCAGACTTGTCCAAGGTGGACTTCAAGTTTTTCATGCCTTAGACTTTTTCTTCCTCAAGCGGGGCAGACTTCATCAAGTTCATGCCAAGTCTTCTCCAAGGTTGGGCGGACTTTAAAAACTCTTGACAACTCCATGGCGGACTCGACCTTGTGCTAGACGTGCCTTCATTTTGAGTATGGCGGACTTCATGATGATTATGCCATGAAATTCTTGTTGCCATTCTTGTTTGCTTCTGGATTATCAAACCCTTGACATGTGATTTTTCTTTGTTTTTCATGATTTTTTAGTGCTTTTTACTCTTGGAGGCGCAAAACTTTGATTTTGAAGATGAAACGTTGACACCATGACCTGTGAGATCCAAACCCCAGGTTGACTTTCTAAAAATAGAAAAAGCAAAAAGCAAAATTTCTAAAAATAGTAAGTCCTGGATTGGTCCAAAAATTCCAAAAATGAAAAAAGCAAAAAGCAAAAAAGCAGAATCCCTAAAAAATTGGAAGTGTCAGAATTGACTCAAAGCACAGGGGATCCTCGTCCTCCGGACCTTCTTAGCACTTCGATGACATCTAGGCACTATTTTGGGCTTGAACTCTCCACTTGACTTGGATGGTTTTCAAAACTCTAACTCTGGACCCTCAAAGCAATAGACCTCATGAAATTGCAGCGCTACGACAAAACCCTAGAAATGCAAAGTACTGGGGGTCCCCATTTGCAATGGGGCAATGTGTGAAAAGGTCACATCAGTGCGAAACCAGAAGATTGTCGTTCCAAAAATGGGTGTGTGTCTCCATAAATGCCCAAAGAGAATGATGAAAGCCGAAGCCAGAATGAAGGAAGCAGAAGAATGAGAAGATAGAGTGACTCCACAATAATCTTTTTGAATCCTTAAGAAACCTCCAATTCAAGGCTCCCAAGAGCATTCGACTGCATGCCTACCTCTTGGTCGTTTCACCCAAGAGGCTCGATGGAAGATTTGCGGGAGCTTTCGCCTTCCATTTCTACCGACGGCTTCCCAAACTAATATTCAATCAATTTTATATTTAAATTGATAGACTTAAGGTTATAGAAATTATTATAAATTTTAATATTTTATATTCATTTATAATCTCCTAAGGTGCATTCCAAGAGTTGATTTTCACGACTTCAAAAGGAGATTATTGGTAAATAATTTAAGTTGACTTGCTTACAATTATTTTATAAAATGAGGTTTGACCAATGTGACGACTTAAATTTATCCACCTTACACCAGCTCATGGCTTATTGATAATGTTGATCCTTTGTTAACCATGTCCTCTCCTTGATGATATTTCCTTTTCCCTCGGGCGTTGACGCTTCTGCAACCACTTGACAAAGAATTAGGGTTAGATCGTTCTCGACATAAATATATATATATATATATATATATATATATATATTAAATATAAAGTCATCAATGCATTCATTTTCCATGTATATAAGAAAATCATTCATATTTGCAGTTTGACCATATTTTCATTGCCATAATCATATTCAAGACAGAGGGGATGTAACATACTCGCCAAAGATTTTTCTATATTGTTGTTACCTCAACTGATGGTTTCCATCATTGTTTATATTTGTAATATCCCCTTTCGAGGAGTGATCCAGAGTGATTGATTAGCCTATTTTATTCTTGTAGGCTAAGGTCAGGCAAAGGGAATATTTTAATTTAATTATTTAATATTATCCAATCAAGCTCATCTTATGGGTAATATTATTTAATTGATTTAATAAGTTTCATAAAGTGACTTAAGTGAAATATTTAACAAAGTTTAATAAAGTCACTTTATTTCTTGGATTAAAATGAAATATTAAAAGTGCGGGAATTTAAAAAGTTCTTCTAGTGGCTATGGAGTTTGATACAAAACTAAAAGTGCTTTTGGAAGCCCATTTTCACATGCTTGATTATTTTGATGAAATTGGAAAATTCTTGAAGAAACAAACCCTTGGACGAAACCTTGAGGGATGCTGGTTTCAATAGTGCAAGATTCTACCCTAGCTGGTTGTTGAAGAGATCATACAAATTTCTTGCATCAGTTTATAGCAGTTAAAGGTTAAAAAATTTGTGAAGTCTTGTATCAAGGCAAATTTTAGAGTTGGAAGATTTTTAAAAGAGGTATGCTGGAATGAATACAATATTCTCTTATTATTAATGGCCCAACCGTACTATTTTGCGTGTATAGTTTAAAGACAAGTTTGTGTTGGATATTGCTGATATGTGGTTTGTAATGTCCCCTTCTCAAACCTGATCTTTCCAGTGACCGTTGGCCTTTTCTTTGGGAACCCGAAGGCTAGTCGGAAGATAAATTAGGGTTTCCTATTTTTGAGGAGGTCATTGCTCAGAGATGATGGATTCAATGGCGGATTCTTTCTGGGTTTTCAGAGAGCTTCGCAGGGGTATGTTCATCTCGGCATTCAGAGCATTTTCCGGAATTTACTATTTTTAGTAAATTCTATTTTTGGCAGTTCAACAGTCGGGTCCAGCATGGTTGACTTCCTATGTCAGTTTGATCAGTTGGCTTGCTCATTGATGGCTTCGGGGCGCATTTGGAGAGATAAGTTGTATTAATTAATTAAAGTCACGTTTTAATATTATATTATAACGTTGACTCCCTTGGCCTAGTCTGATGACTTCAAGTTGTTTTAAAAAAGTGGTCTTGAGGGTGGCACCTTCATAAAGGATTATTTCTTATTTTTCTAAAGTCAAAACCAAGCTCTAAAGTGGACGCCATGATTAAAATATCGAATTTAATTAAAATGGTCAATATTGAATTTGAAAGAAAAGGACGCCATTCCTTAAAGAGGATTAGGGTTTTGACCTGAAGAAGAGATTAGGGTTTCATGAAGTCAGCAGGAAATTATATAAGGAAGACTTGGTTCATCATTTTGGCATCTTTGGTCTATGCTAATGTTATGCTGCCGAAACGGTCGCGGGAATTCTTCGAGGAATGAATGCCTCCTAGTCTGGGCTCGACTTCATGCTTGAGAGATAGCATCTAGTGGAGAATTTAGTATGCTTATGAGTGATTCATTAGTGAGGTTTGCATTGTTGTTGAAGTTGATAATTGTAGTAGGATTTACTTATATAGCGTTGTTTCTTGCATATTAGAAGTTCTGGCTTTTTGCATTATTTGCTACAGCAGATCCATATTTTATCTCATAAATCAAAAAAGGACAAAAAACTCTTTGTGGGTACTTCATAATTCATTCTAGCTGGTCATGGCGCCCATGTATGCCAATTTGTAGATTTTTCTGAGAAGATTCTGATTTTTAAAAGAGAAGTCGCCCCTTTCAGCTGGGCCGTACCATTCATTTGCATTGGGATCTGTGCATTTCTTGTAATCTGCCTTTTAAGTCTGTTTCATGCTCTTAACTTGAGCGCCTCTAGTCTATTAGTGGTTTGCAATTCATATCCGGCAATTTGAATGAGTAAAGAGTGAGTTGCGAGTTTTTAAAGAGATCTATATGCTGCTGGTATGTGATGAAAAATACAGGACTGTCAAACAGATTGGAGTAATCCGCATCTTCATCCTTGGACGGGTGTGAAAAGTTCTCCAAGTCTTCGCGGTGGTATCATTGGAAATTGTTCAAGTGGAAAAGAGGTTGGATTGGTTGGTATTCTTCATTTTTAGCTTTACTTATCAGCAAAGCATTCTTTAATATTGTTGTAAAACTGTGATATGCTGATTCACATTGTTAGTAAGATATCTTTACTTATATTGTAAGCTGGCAGTAGTACTGACAGCCATTTAGATTCTTGCTTTATCAATTGTAATGCTCGTCTTACTTTCAGCAGTTGATGTTGTTTTAATTAACCTCCGCCCTATGGTAGCTACTATCCCAGTCTGGGTTAGAAAGCACATTCTGGGTGTTGAGTATTCCCAGCTTTCCGCTTTGTCTTTTCAAGCATTGTCATTGTAATCACTCCGTCATATGGTCGCCCCTCACTCCGCATTGGATTGGGTAGCACATACTTGACGTTGAGTTCCCTTTCAAGCATTTAGAGTAGAAGACCCTCTGACCAATGCTCGCCATCGGCCCATCTGGTTAGAGTTGTTTCAGACGTTTGGGTTTATCTTCTAACCTTAAGATTGCACCGCTTTGTAATTTGTAAATTGAAAAAACGGAAAAAATTTGGCTCGGAATATTTCAGTTGTCATTGATGTCAACACTATTGGCATTAATGTCTTTAAGGCTGTATATGTCGAGGATATTGAGAAAATTGTAATAAAATAAGTTGCAGGTTGTTAGTGATGTAGGGAAGTTCAGTATAGCCACCGTATTGATGGCTAGCTCAGTATATTGATGATCAGAGGTTGTGGATTAAAGGGTTTGTTGACAAGTATATCTAGTTTATCCACGTGAAGTTTCAGAGGTTTGCATGAAGATTTGATCAAGTTATGAATATCTGTGTTCTGACAGTTGTTTTGTGCTTTAGTTGGTGTTCCTGAAAGAAGATGATGTGATTCTAGTAAGTTGAGTTGTTGCAGATGCTTCTGTGGTGATTCATGATGCTTGTGGATGTTTCTAGATCGTGCTCTATCTGTGTTGTTGGTCCGCATCGATCGTTGTGCTCGCGATTGGTGTTTTTCTTCTATGAGTTCATGTTTTTCTTGTTCGTGGCCGACAAAGTGATTGTAACGTGTTGTGGATCTTCGCGGCATAATTGTTTAAGGTGTTTCGTGTTCGAGGATGTTGTTTTGGGTCCTTACTATGTTTTGGCTGACATTGTTTGGTGCGCATTGAAAAATTGTTTATTGATTTGGGCCGACAGTTTGTACACATTTTATATTTTGTTAAAGCCGACATGTAGATGATGTTATCCTTAGTTGCGGATATATATGGTCGTTTGTTTATACCATTTGAAGATATGATGTGAGTGGTGTGCGAGTAGTGTGCAAAGTATGCTGTGTGCTGCGGGTGAATAATGTTCTAATCTTTCGAAGGCAGAAGTAAACTGTGAAGAAGAGTGAGCAGATGTTTATGTGCTTAACCAAAACTGTAATCAGGCATTAGCAGATGCTATTTTCTTAGTTCAAAATATTTTGGATGTAATCTGAATGTTTCTGTAAGACAGTGAGTCTTCCTTTGGGCAGTAAGCCTTTTGTATTTGAGTAGTGAGCTTTAGGCAGTGCGCCTGAATGCATGTGCATTCCCCATTTATAATTCTTTTATACTTTTAATAGGGTATAATCTTGTGGACTAACCTCCACCGTGGTTTTTCCCCTAACAGGGTTTCCACGTAAAAAATTCTTGGTGTTATGTGTGTTTCTGATGTGGTGATGGTTTATGTTTTCATGTTTATTTATCAGATCTGAGAATAAGTTTAATATTTATAATTTCTGTGACAACTGATTCAGCCCCCCCTCTCAGTTGTTTGCCCTTGTGTTGCCAACAGTTTGATGCATTAAGGATTTAAATGGAACAAAGCATGGTATGGGGAAAGTTTAATAGTGAGTTTGTCTAATCTTAAGCCAACGCAAGTATTGAGGAGGTGATGCCTTACTAAGAAGTAGTTGTATAATTTCCGTGAGTGCCGTACACTACAAAATGAGGCGAGTCCTTATTAAAAGGATGTCATACAAGTCTATGCCAACCTTATGAAGGGTGACATGGAAGGAGAATAGTCAAGGGGAGGTTGTTGCTGTATTTTGAAGAGGATCACCTTTCCTTGTGCCACTGTACACATACCAAAGACTCACCATACTTCTAGACCAGGCTGCTGTACCTCTATATTGGGCACCATTTATAATTGTTGAGGTCGAGCTGCATGGTGAATGTATTCAGGAAGCTTTGGAAAGGAAAGTTTGGCATTTCTTTTAGGTCAGCATAATATTGTTATCATTTGCTGATTATGTAATGGCTGGTAAATGCTATTGGTTAATCATTTTCTGAGTTGTATAATATAGCAGCTGAGCATACATTGTATAAAAATGAATTCATATGTGTGTCGCTTGAAATATTTGATGCTATGTATGTGAAGTTGTGAGAAACCCATGTTGTGTAAGCTTCGAATAAAAACATCTAGTGAAAGAAAACTGAATACAAACTCAGAACAGCAGAAGACAACTGTTTGACCAAATTCTTGTGAACCTGATAATTGTGAAAGTGGAAATTTTTTTTATTGAAAATTAGTTCAGGATATTTCAATATTTCATCTCTCTTGTCTGTCTCCCATGATTTGTTCCTCTATTTCAGGTGTGTGGACCTTCCTTATTTGTTAATATCTAATTTCCCTTTTATTTGCTTGCATGAGGAGAGATCTGCACCAAAATGTTAGTTTTCTATATAGGCTAGTAAGATCTAGGCTTTGATACCATTGTAATGTCCTTTATTATAAAGTTTTGAAATATATGAATTTTTGGTCTTTTTGGAATATGGAAACAGAAAATAACAAATACTGAAAGTAAATACTAAACTATGAGCCAAAACCCTAGATGAATTATAACACAAAAAGAAGCTGAAAACACTAAGTAAATTGCATCTATTTTTTTTATAGTAGAGAATGATAACTATGAATTTGAACCCTGTGTAGTAGTACCAGTAAACCCTAGGCAGAGCAGTAGTTTCAAAGGACAACCTTAGTAACAACAAATTAATGTTCAAAATATTTCTTTTCCACCCTTAATTATCTGATCCTCCAGCAGCGAACAACAACAGTTATTGTAATTTATATATCAGAATGAACTGACCAGCATTAAGTTATTACCCTAATATTTTCAGATTGCCAAGGTAAATATGCTTTAGATTCAGACTTGGTGACTCAAGTTGTAGTTCATAAATATTTTTAGAAACTCTATGCAGCAACTAACAAATCGAATCTAAAAAGAGTCTTTTCAAATTGCAAATATTCAGCATAACAACATAGATTGTACATAGAATAATTGCTTGGAGTAATCACTAAAGCAGATCATAGAATTTATAAAATGTTCCAAAAGGGCTGACTGGATGAATAGATGAGATTATCACAACATGACACAACATATAGTATGGTAAATTGTGTCATGTCCTTTTTTCGGACTAAGAAAATAATTAAATTTAAATTGTTGAAAAGTAACTTTATATTATATTTTAAAAAGATCACTTATATTTAATTATTTGAAAATGTGGTTAAAAGTGAATTATAAAGTGTCACTACCCCCAAGGTCTTTAAGTGAGTGAAAAATTACACTTTAATATTTTATAACTTGGAGGGGATAAATAAATAAAAAGAATATAATATTATATTATTTCTCTTGAAAAAGTTATAAAAAGAGTACTTTTTTCAAAAAAAAGACTTCTTTCTCAATTCATGAATTTCATCTCCTGAGAATGAATGTGTGTTCTTCCATTGCTTGAGAACAAAAACTCTTTTGCCAAGATGGTCTTGGGGACAAAAATCTTCCTAGACATGTGAGTGGTTTCATCTACAGATCACTAGAGTGTTGAATGCATCCAGTTTCAATTAGGTGTTGTGTGAAGAGTTTCAATTATTCAGATTCTGGTTCTGGTCTTTTTAGATTCTGTAGATTTTCAACTTTCTGTTGGTTTGTCTAGTTTGCAGGTTCCCAGTATTTCATGGATATTCTAGAGTTGTCATTATTTGATTTTTCTAGTTGTGTATGGGAGCTCTATATCAGTTTGTTATGTGGCTTATCATATTCTATTTGAAGCAATTCTAATTACAAATATCATTTACTAGAATTTTATTGCTGTGGGTAAAGCACCGAGCCTTTATTGTTATTCATAAAATATTACATACTAAATGTTTTGGGGCTGCTGGCTGTTTCCCAAGGCTCTATTTACCATTGAAATTAATATTTTCTCTTGCATTTTGAAGGGCGTATAGTCTTATTTAATATTTTCTATCGTAATGTATTAAGTCTGCTTACTCTTTAATTATGGTTGTTGCAATACCTCATTTACAGCATAATTTGTTATGATATGCTTATTTTAATAGTTCACAAGCTCTAAGAAGATATTCTTCTGACATTCCAGTCTCCTTTTTGCTGATGTGGGACCTGCCACACTTCTATCTAAGCCCACTACTTTCCAGTTCAGATATCATAATAATTATTGAATGTTTTTCAGCCAAGAAAGGATTGTGGTATTTGTTTCCAGTACTCATCCATTTGAATCTGCGCTGAAGATTTTAAAGAGCCATTGAAACTTCATTGAAGTTATTTTCCAAATTGTAGCTAGATGGGGTGATTCAAGTCGATTGCCCATGATTGAGAGGAATGAAATGCTGGTGTAGCTGCACCTAATTTTGCCAATAGTGTGAGATGGTTATTGTTTCTGGATTGACGTGTTGCAGCAGTCTGCACACTAAGAAATGATTTGGAGTAGATTTTGTGGCCTTGTGGCCAATGCCTTTGGTATCTTCGACACTAATCTCACAATGTACTATTCATTGCAGCCCATAGTTGGTCTTTCCTGCTGTGCAAGGCTCCCTTGACCATGGTTACCATAAAATTCTGATTATTATACTTAGGCTGTATATTCTGCTATTCTGGCCTTGGACATTGCCTTTGTAGCCACACCAATGATTGTAGCTTATGGTGGAATCATTGAGGATGTTTTGACATTTTTTCTTAGGTATCATTGTTTACAAATTTCAGACTGTTGGCCTCTAAATTATTGGTTTCTCTGATTAATCACTGAATATTAGTTTACTTTCATAGATTTTTCATTGTAAGTACTGGATGATTTATTGCCAATAGTTGGTTATTCTTAAATATCTTGGTCTGTTTATCATAGGATCTGTCATTATTATAAGAAGATCCTGGTTGGTTCATTGCCGGATTTCTTTATTTTCATATCATTATCCCCCAATTGGTCATGTACTGGAATCAGATGGTATAATCTACCATTTTGGCATTGGTGCATTTTTGCTTGTTATCTGCTTGTTTAGCATGATTGCAATTTACATATCGTTATCTACAATTTTGGCATTGATCAATTCGATGGATTTACTATTAATGTAAATTGTTTTGCTAGCCACCAATATCTTGTTGGTTATTTTCATTGTCCTTATTCTAATCTTTGTATGCTCTCACCTTGCCCACATTGGGAACTTTGCGATTAAAAAGAGCTAGGATTTGAGTTGATTGTACAAAATTTTAGTGGATTTGAGCTAACAGTCTTGCTAGAGACATTACAAATCGCCTTGTCAAAAACTTGCCTCACAAGCTGATTGTTGGAAAATGACAATGTCAGCAAGTCAGTATAGCAGTTGGAAGGTAGCTTAATTGCCAATAAAACTGGTTGCAATCAATAAGGAGGTAGGTGGTTGTTTATCACAACCAACAGTTTCACCCAATAGCTAATAAATTCACCACAAAAATTGCATCCAACAAAGAGGAATCGAAAGGTTTCATCCTCAATCCACTCCAAAACACAGATGATTTCTGTCCTCTAGTTTATGCCACAAAGGGTTTTATCCTTGAGAGTTGGAATTCAAAAACTTGTTTGAAAATAATGACATAATGGATGCCAAAGGAGGGCCTTGGCTTTTGCCTTTATAGGCATTACAATTTGGGCCCTCAAAATAACTTATCCCTCCAAAAATAAAAATAAATAAAAAGTAAATTTAAAAATCATTATAGAAGCCAGAAAAGCCTCAATAAGAATAGCTTAATAAAGTATCACTAAGTTGCCTACATATGGCAATAATTGGGCCCCCCAAAAGTAATCAAGGCCGTCAACCTTGAGAAAGGGAGCTGACACATTGTCAGCTAGGTCAATACAAATTGTTCAAATCTGCATATTTGAGAATGCTTGAGTGATACCAACAAGCAACTCAGTTCCATAAAATGGAAAAAAATATCCTTCTGGAAAATACAGCAATATTTAATTAGAATTGTCCTTGACAAGCTTATACCATCGCTATTACAACTATGAACTAGAAGTCCATTCAAATTCAAAGAAACAATGACCATCCGTATCATCTTTTGGAATACCAAGCAATTGAGGCCAAACTGAAAAATCAACTGACATGTTAATTTTCAAGCACTAATGGGATACAAAATATGATACCTCTAAGCCAATGAATGAAATTGGGTAATATTAAGCCTAATGTAGTTTCTAATGATAAGTGGGTCAATGCACAATCATGTATGTATTTAGGGATTTAGGGAAGGATAGGAGGAAAGAGGAAACCTTTTAGAAACACTATGGACATACACTTCAATAAGAATGCTATTAATGACTGTTTCAGAGCTTCTTATAACAATTTTAATTACTTGTATGAAATTTCATTTATTTATTATTTATTAACATTTGCATTGTAGGTTGTAAGTTGTAACTTTTTCCTTCGTTGAATCCATTCAAATAGCCTATTTCATTGCAGAAAACATTCTTGTTGGCATAACCTTTAGATTAAGAGGATATACCAAAGATGCACTTTCTTTCTTTATGTGGTATTATATCATTATTTTCCAAAGGAAAACATTTGATTTGATTTGCTTATGCATTCAGAATGATTTTTCTCAATTTTTTTGTCTCTAGAATTGCAGCAAAGTGCAGCTGTTTAGTGCAGTCATGTTCTACATTTAGCTCGGCAGGCTAACTTCCATATGATTGAAAATGGGATGATAGTATGCCTGTGGTTTTACCTATAAATTGAAGATAACTTGGATAAAAATTGAGACAACGAGTTAGTTGTGTGAATATATGAAGCTTTGTGCAAAGTAGACAAAATACTATATATGATGTACAAGCATTTAAGAAGTTGATTTCTTAAAGTTTCTAAGTGGTATATTTTTTCAGGAGAAAATAGAGTCAGCGACTGATGTTTTGAAGGCAATTCTAAAACCTATAACCAATGAAGATGAAGAGATTTTTTGGCCTCCAAGGGACCCAGAAAGTATAATTTTGATGAAAAAGGTATGGCATGGTGCATTTTTCAGTAGACATACTACTGCTGGACACTTAATGCTATATAATTTTGATGAAGGTACAGTATAATGCAGTATTCAGTAGACATACTACTACTGAGCACTTAATGGTACACTATGCCTTTTTTGGAAATAGGTAATTGTATTATCTGATTACTTTCAGTTGATTTTTTTAGTTTGATGTATGAGATTTTTTTTGTTATGTATGAGATTAGCTACTGGCAGTTTTTTGAGGAAATCATCCTTATAAGTGTTAGGGGAACTAAAATATACCATGGGTTAGACTAATAAACAAAAATAGTTTTAGAGAGTAGGGAGATCGAGAATAAGTATAACTGGTTTGTGAGGATTGAAGACAACGTACAGTTAAGTTACTGAGCATGTGCATCTGCACAATATAGAACATGAAATCTAAGAAATTGACAATGGATTCTTAACAATGTTGTTGCACCCCTATGAAACTCAATGATTGCACTTGCCATTTTCATTTTTTCCATCTTGATTGATTGTCATTGGGTGTTAACTCAGTTCAGTGTCTGGTCTTCCCCATCAATTTGCAAGGTTGTTGAGTCAGTCTTGTTTTTTGACCAAATTTTTTTTTGCAAGTTGATGGAGCTTGCAGCTGTTTGATATGAAATAATGACAAAGTTCAAAGGTTGTTGATGGCATTGATGAAGAAGGAGAAGAATAAAAATGACTGAAGCATGGAAGGCATGCATTTGAAGTGGCTTTGCCACATGGTTTTTCAACCTAAGGGGTTAAACTTGGTTCAAGTGAGTGGCATTCTGCCTAGCTTATAATGTATGACAATACGTGATGCAGTCTCCTCCTTGGCACACTTTAATAGTGGTTCAACCAAGTAGAAACCCTACCGAATTTGGCACAATGGCAATGAAAGCCAAAGTTCCACTATAAATCACTAAACAAGTGTGATTTTGAAGTGGCTAGGCCATCAAACTCTTCCACTTGCTTTCAAAAGATGGTTTATGTTGTGCCCAAAGAACCAAATATGGAGTTAGATTATTAGGTGTCGTAATAGGTCACATTGTGAAGAGATTTAAAGAAAATGTAAATGCGAGCGAAAATCATCAAAATTTCTATCTACGGAGAGGAGCACATTTTTTCAAAAGAGCCCTATCTTTAGAGACTCAGATCTGTTTTTAGGGTTTGTCACCTCCAACGGTTGTTGTCCGACATCCACGTCGGCTTTGCAATGGGCTACTCGGGCTTGTCAAAGCGGACTGTTTTGTACAAGTTATGGAAGATATGGCTGTAAAGCGAGAGGAAGCGAGGGAGTGGCTAGCTGCTTCGGAAAGAGCAGCTTTTGAGAAAGCCCATCTTTTGAGGGTGTCGAATCAAAGGTTTTGGCTAAATGCTACTGAATGTTTATCTGTATTTGTTCGAGGAGCTTAGCTGACGCGCGTCAGGTCCGGTGGGTGAATGCGGGTTACTTGATTACTGGGCGAGGTCAAGCATTAGCGTCAAATCTTGAGTGGAATATCAGGAAATGAGCAAAATAGCACTTTTCGGAAAGGCACGAGCTTTCAAACCTTTAATGCCTTCTTTTTGATGATCTCAGATGTTCAATATGTCTGTGTTATGTTCAGCTTTCCGTTGCCTGTCTCTGTCAGTTCTGAAGATGACTCAGCAGCTTGCAGTTGGAGTTTTTGTGTTATTTTGTTCAATTCCAGAAATGGCTAAGTCTAGGGAGAAAAGAGCAACTTTTCAAAAGCCCTTGTTTTTCCACCTCGAGGATGATGTTTTACGGAGAAATGTGCCTTTGCGTATTAGTACAAAATGAAGTCAACTCCGCGCGATGAACACATTGATCAGGTCCACAAGAAATTGGTAAAACAGAAGTTATGAAGGTTTTTGTTTTTCCCTTCGTACGAGATCGAGATGTCAAAATTTGACTAAGTCTGAGAAAAAGCGCAGCTTTTGAAAAGGGCGCTTGGATTTTTGAGCCTTCAGATGTTAGTTTTATGGTTTGTAGTCTCAAGATATCTTTTGATCAGTTTATGTCCAGCTCTGCGATGCGCCTGTCAGCCAGCCAATTGGTGGAGTTAGTCAACCAGTGTCAGAGGATGAACAGAGGTCCCGGCAGAGGTTTGAGTCTAAATTTTCATGGAAATTGGCTAAGTCTGGAATTCGCCTTAAGAGGTCAAAGTTGAATTTTCGAAAGAGATTGACTGGTGCGCTCTAACTGGAGTTCTGACTGCAGTTAGACTGAACGATTTCTGGGTTGTCATCTTCAGTTCATATATTGGCATGTTGAGTGATCTTTCAGTTCCCATGTCGAGTTAACTAGTTTGCATGTCTAGTTAACAACTTTGCATGTTAAGTTAACTTGTTTGCATGTTGAGTTAACTGAAGTTTGTACTTGAAAATCAACTTGAGTTCACATGCATGGCATGGCGAATTTAGTTGAAGTTGTGAAGACTTTGTGAAGTAGGCGCCTCATTTTTGTCAACTGGAGTTTTAATTTCGGGGATGCCATATTTAGTTAAAGCATGAATCATCAATTTTGTGAAGTATGGCGAATACATTCATTGTCAACTGAAGTTCTGAAAAGGGACGCCATTTTTAGAATTGAAGCTTGAGTGTGAAGTTGACGAATTCACTTCTTGAATGTCAACTGAAGTCTTAAAAGGGACGCTTTAGTTCTAAATTGTGAATTTAAAGCAAGTGAAGGGTGGCGAACTTAATACAAAGATTGTCAACTAAAGTCTAAAATCGCACGGTTTTGTCAACTGAAGATTGAAAAGGGAAAACCCTAATGCATGGTGCTTTATTTAGCTTATTTTAGTTTCAGTTAACTAAGATGAGGTCCAATCACAAGCCAAGTGCACTTTTCAAGGTTTTTAGTGCTTTGTGCGAATTTTAAAGATGAAAGTCTATTTATTCAAGCATTGGCGTCCATTATTTCTTCATCTCAAACTTCGAAATATACTTTCTTCTTGAGCGACCAGCAAGCTAAAGGTGCTACAGGTGTCAGAATTCAGCATTCTTCATAGCAACGGATTCAAATTGAGCAAAGGAAGAAGATTCCAGACTTTGTTTTCACTTTGCATGCAAGTTTCGTCAAATTCCAAGGAAGAGATTGGCGAGTTTTTCAGAAGCAGAGCAAAACCAAACTTTCTATCTTCTATCTTATTTCTTCTATTTCTCATCTTAGGTACTTTCTTCGCATGTCAAATAAATTCAGTGTATTTTCAGAGTTTGATCATCTGGGTTCGCATACTTCAGTATTTGCAGCAAAACCCATGTCTTAGATTTTTTCGAGAAAATCGCCCCGTAGTCTTCATTTTGAAGCTCTGTGCTTTTTTCCGAGAATTTCTTTGCATGTGAGCCTGAAACACATTTTTTTGAGAATCAAGCTATCTGGGTTGTCTTAGAATTGGATTCTGCACAAAACCCACGTTTCAGAAAAAATTCGAATTTTTTTTTCGTCATAGGCTATTTTTAGCCTTGTCCAAAGATTTTCAAATTCTTCAGTAAGTTGTTCAAATACATTCGACTTTACAGTCAAAAGTCTTCATTTTCAAAATGCAGTTCAATCTCATTGATTATAAGGCCAAATCGGCTCTTATGCATAATTTTGTCAAAACTTCAGATACAGACCTGAATCATGTTTATCCAGTGGTTAATTTGAGTAGTCTGGAGGGTGTTAGCAGCAATTCGTTGAGAAATATTGAGCGTTCCGGATTGTTGGCAGCGGCATCTATTCCTGTTACCATTTTTGATCTTGAGTTCGTTCTTGCTTGCATCAAGCATTATGACTCATCTTCACGACAAATCAGATCAGCTGATGGGAGGGTTGTTTGCAGTCTCAAACCAAAGGACATAGAGAAATGCTTTGCTATTCCTCCGCGTTCAGATAACTTTATTGTGGTTATTGAGGCCTGTGAGAAGATATGGGATGGAGATCAACAACGTTCGCAGAGAAAGGTGGCTCAGAAATGGCTGAAAGTTCAGAAGACTAACATGCCTAAAAAGGTTGGCCGTGGTGAATTCAAGGACGAAGTTGCTGTTTTGATAACTTTGCTCAATCGAGTTACGGGTCAATAGGATGCTAGCACTTTCCGTTCATGGATGTTCTATCTTATTTCCAGGATTCTTGATGGCACAGAACGTTTTGACTGGGCTATGTTAATTAGTGATTGCTTACATCAGCAGATTACTAATTTTCTCAAGTTTCATGAGTTTCATATGATATCATACTTGGTCTACTTAGTTGCATTCCAAGGCAGCTACAAGCATCTAAAAACTAATGGCACTCTCGGTGTTCAACGTATTCACGAGTATTATCTCGGTTGAGTTTTTCTCAATTCGAACTTGCGAATTTCCGGCGTTGAATGATCGCACTGTAAACGGTTAGAGATCTTGACAATGAAATACACATCTGGATTTCTGTGGAGGCAAAATCAGCGATGGAGACTTCGGCGGATTGGTTTATCCAATTCCCTACTTTCACATACATTCGGGTTTATGGATACGTTGGAGAGCCTCTAATGTTGCCTAGGTACCCTTCGGACAAGATCATCTTCATGTGTAGGTTTCGGCCGGATGCAACATGTTCATTTCTTTCTTCGCAATCGTCATAAGACTGCAGCCAATTTTCCATTTACATTGGGAATTTTCACATGCAATGCGGCAACAGATGCCAAGCTTATGTCAACCGAGATAGAAAGGTTTAAACTCAAGACTCATACTGAGAGGCGTTCCTATGATCCTCTAGGTCATTATGCAGACAGGTTAGAGCGAGGGATTGCACATAAGCCAGCACTTGAGGATTTCTGGGCTAATTGTGAAGATGAGTTCGAGGTTCGTCGTCATCATTATTGTAGACTCACTATCGGTCAGCTCTCTGATTACCTATCAGAAAATGTTGATGGTCTATCGGATGATGATGGAGAAGTTCTTCTCAATTCATATGTCAGAGATCAAATTGCTCGGCAGCCACTTCGCTCACCAGATTGGTATGCTAAGGAGAATACTTCTATTGAGGAGGTTTCAAGATCGGTTATCAAGACTAGCAAGCTGTTCTTGGAGAGTAAACGGAAGCAAAAGTTAGTCCCTGTGACAGAGCTGCCAAAGGATTTTTCGTCATTGCCTTCTACTTCTAGGTCAAGACCTCGGGTCAAGGCTATTGTGATACCTCCTGAAGGAGTTAAACTCAATGGAAACACGGGGAAGAGAGCTATTGGTAAGAGGAAGCAGAAGCAAGTTGAGAATGTACCTGAGATTCCAGTAGAAACAGTCATTCGGGCTGAACCTCACATTGAACCTCCTAGTTCGCCTCATGTGCAACCTATTGACATAGATTCTGAGCCTGAGACACCAATTCAAGTAGGATCGGAGACAACTGAACCACCACAGATTGATACATCAGGGACAATCTCTCCTCAAATTCATAATATTGTTCGGTCTTGTTGGCTCGAGAGGACTTTGGGGAGACAGAGGCAAGAACCTTCATACAATCTTGATTTATCTGAGTTCGGTGAGCCTTATCAGAAGAGGTCGAGCAAGAAGATCAAGAAGCAGGTGCATATCGAGAAGACTCCAGAGTCAGAGATTGTTATAGAGGTTCTTTGTTCCTCCGGAGGGTAAGAGCCTAGATGAAGTCCCGGTTGGTGACTTTACTAAGGAAAATCTTGGCGAGGGACCCTCCTGAGGCGGAGATGTGTGACTCTTCTCAAAGATGGAGTCACCAATAATCTTGAGAAGAACACCCGAGAAGGATGGAGAGATAAGGCCTTACCCAAGGCTGAAATAGTCAACCGTTAGTATATCTACGATCTTGTTCCGCGGAATTAAAGCGAAATGCTTTGTTGCTTCTCGAATACACCCTGGAACAACGAGCTGAATCAGTTAGTGAGTCATGGACTTTTGGATAACTGGATTGAAAGTTTAGTTGCTACAGGTCAGCATCTTCTTGCAGATTTGTATCAGTTGAGGAGTGATGCACATAAACTCCGTCAGGGTATTCAGTTGCTCGAGGTTTCAGTTGCAGAGAGTTTAACCAAGGATCGTGTTCTTGTGTCTCAGTTGTCAGTTGCATATGATGCCTTGGAGATTGATGAGGATCAAGAGAAAGTTACTTGGAGAGAGCAGCACCTTATCAAAATGGAGATATGTGAGAAGATCTCTACCAAGTTATTTTCACTGAAAGATGATGCGGTTGGAGTACTTGCACTTGTCAGTGGTTTTGTTGTTCAGATTCCGTGCCATTATCTTCTTGAAGATGGCACATATGTTGAGTTGGACAAAGTACAAGCTGAGTTCGAAAAGCTGATCGGTGATAGCCTTGAGGTAGAGCCTATGGCGCCTAAGTTGGAGAATATTTCAGTTATTTCAGCTAGTCTCAGAAAAGCGACTGAAGATGTCAGAGAAGGCATGCATACAATCAAGGAAAGTGGCAGAGAACAGAAGAAACAGACTATTGTTTTGGATAGCATCAAAGTGCCTGAAGACAGAGAGATTGATGAGTTCTTGGTCGAAGTGTTAGACCGAGATGACATGGAGTGATCTGCCAGTTGGAGACTGCGGACCCCGAGGGGTTGGAGATGCACTTGAGCAGAGTTAAGCACAGAGCTGGGTGCTTGAGTTCACTTCCAGCTGATTTCCACATGCTTATCTGCGTCCTTGGGAATTACGTCTAAGGGATTTAGGAGTTAGGGTTTCCGGATTAGCGAGAAAGGTAGTGTCGATTCTTTTAAATAAGGGCGTGCATGCTTGCACATTGTCCATTAGGTTAAATGTATCGTTAGCGATGGTAGTTTTCAGGTTAACTATATAGTTTAACTTATTAGGGTTTAGCAATAAATCTTGCATGCATTGCAAGACTGTAGTTGACTCAAGGTGATTTTAGGGTTCCCTACACCTTGATGTATATAAATAAGAGCTTTTGCTCATTTGTAAATAACTTTTGCACGAGAAAGAAATATATGCTGCGCCTACCTTGCCTTCAATATTGCTCTTTTGGTATTTGTTCATGCGTCTTTGCTGTTATAATGAATTTTTATGCCATATAGGGTTTCATGCAATTGTAATGGCGAATTCTTTCCATAGTTAGATCAAATCTGTTTTGTGTTTAATAAGCTTGTTTAGATTGAGATGATAGTTGTGCCTACCTTGCCTTCAAGTAGAGAATCTGCACTAGTTTATCATATGTTGTTGTGAATAATAAACTTATTCGGATTGAGCTGATAGTCATGCCACCTTGCCTTCAAGTTGAGAATCCATATTCAGTTTATCGTGTGATGTTGTTATCAATAAACTTGTTTAGATTGAGCTTGTAGATGTGCCACCTTGCCTTCAAGTTGAGAATCTATACTCGTTTATCGTCTGATAGTCAAACCTTGCTCCGTTTCCTCATGCTCTGTTTTCTTGAGGAGATTGGATAGAATTTAAGTAATTAAGTTTAGTTGTAGTTAGTGAATCTGCGAAACCAGAAAATTCCCAGCTGCAACGTATATAGTTTTCAAGAAAGCCTTGTACCTCTACAGCTGAAACAAAAAGACAGGATATAGTTTAGTTTATTTCCATTTGCAAATACTTTTGTCAAGCACAACGAGGGAGCTTCCCCTCCTAATTTGAAGAGCACTCATTGCGTAGTGTGCATAGCTATCCGTACCAACTCTTACTCCAGAGGTGCTAGTTGTTACGCCAACAATGCAGGAGCATCCGGGTGCACAAACAATCTTGCACATCAAAATTATTTATGTTATTTTTTTTCTTTTCTTTTGGTTGTGGTCTTGCAAGCATGATTTATTTTTAAATTGTTTTCTCCTCATGCTCCATCAATATTAAATTATTTTGTAAGTGCTAGAATCTTCTTGATGCAAGTGCTTGAGGTAGTGGAGGTGTAGGAATGAGATAGTGGATGCCAATTCAAGAAAAGATTTGAAAAATTATCAGAAAAGAATAATTAAGGGGTTGAAGGCATGAATCCCACGCTCAGAGTGGAGGAGGTGGAGGTTTGACTGGCATTTTGGGGAGAGAAAGATTGTTTGAGCCGTGACCGTGAGACCTAGTTTCAGTAAATTGGGCATAACTTTCTCATACGGTAACGAAATTGAGAATTTCAAAATGATCTGGAAAGTTGAGAACGAGGCGCACCAAACCCAGAAGGCGTTTTAAAATATTTGTGATGATCAGGGAGCAGTGAGGGACAAAAGTGACGGGTTTGTGGAACTACAATGATTTTTGGTGATTTTCAGAACTCTGCCTATGGGAGTTTGCATATGGGTTTTGAATCTTTCCTATAGTTGATTGTAGCTGCAGATGAATCTTCCAATTTGGATTGAAATGTTGATTTTTCTGATAATGTAGACTTCTAGTATTTCATAGAATGCAATAAAATATTCTATGCTAGAATTTTTATTTAAAAATTGTTCTAAGTGTTGATTTTGTGAAGGATGGCTACAACAATTGACAAACCTCTTTGGTTTCTCAAATTTTGACTACATCAAATGGTATTAGAGTACGAAGATTGGCTGGGATGTGTTGCAATAGTAAGTTATTTTTCTTGGATATGTGTTGAGAAAAAAAAAATGAAGGATTGGGGTTTGTTGGAATGTGTGAGTGTGAATTTTGTTGCAGGTATGAAAAAGGACTTGTGACTTTATCCTCCAACAGAGGTCAAAGCTAGGTAGAAGGTGCACAAGAGAGAGACAGAGGTGTGTCTTCCAGGAACTATCTGTTGGGTAGAGGATAAGAAAGAGTGAGTTTGTTGTAGGGAGGACCTGTGATTGCAAAGGGTTGATACCCTGAAGTGAGAGAGATTGTTGCAAGGAGGACTTGTAACTGCAGAGGGACTTATGAGTCTCTAAAAATGGCTTTGAAGAAGAAGACAAGATGGGTTATTAGAAGACCTGTGAGAATGTTATTTTGGGAAGAGTATTGGGAAAAAGTGAGAGAAAAGAAGCTCTTTGAAGAGTTGAGAAAGATAGAAGTGAGATTGGATTCTCTTGAGGAAAGCTTGGGAGTGAAAAAGAAAGCTACAACTGAAGAAAATCAGAAAATAGATGAAGTTAAATTACATTGTTTGTTTCATAATGAGTTTGCAAAACGAGTTAATGGCATCGGATTATCGGGACAAAAGCACTTCACGTTGGCTCAGGACAGTCAGTTAATAAATCCAGAACCTCGAAGTGCTCCATCAAATCATCAAAGTGAAATATCTGTGGGGACAAAGTTCGCTCGGGATTCTCCGCTCACAAAATATTATTTTAAGGTTTACAAAAAAATATTAGGTTACATGTAGAAAAAGATAAAGAATATGTTAGAAGAAGGTGATTGTGAAGTTAAGGACCTTGATTGGTCCCTCAGAAGAATATAGATATAATGAATAAAATAACAAGGTGTAAGGAGGAGGAGTAGAAGAACAAAGAAGATTGAAGTAGAAGTTAAGAAGAAAAGGTTAGGGGAATTGTGATGAAACAAAAGCAATTAAACAGTCATTTTATGATATTTTAGAAAAGAATTACAGTGAAGTAAAGACTCTCTCGTTGTGTCTCAAAGTGAAAATAGATAAATCTTAGTAAAAGTATAATAAAATTATAGAGAATTAAAAAGTGAAGTTAGCAAAAGCTTGGTTCAATGAGGAACTTATTAAACAATAAAGAAAAAGTTTAGAGTAATTTGAAAACATGAAAAGACAAGTAGAGAGTAGGAAAGGAACAGCAACAAATGAAGAAGATAACTTACTAGTCCAAATTGCAGTAGTTGGAAAGGAGTGGATAGCTTTGATAGCAAATGAAACAAGAGTTGCAGTTGACAAAGAGGTAAAGTTTCAATTTTCAGAATTCTTTGATGATAAAAATGAAGTTGATTCATATGAAAGTGACATGATTAATATGAATGGAGATGAGACTACTGAAATTGATGATGCACTAATAGGGGAAGAGGAGAAAATAAGAGTATTTGATGATTTTGCAAAATTTAGTGATGTTGATGTCAAAGCTGATTTGTATTGTGATGAAATGGTGAAAGAGAGAGAAATGGGAAAGATGATTAGGAACAACAATAAGAGGTTTGAAGCTAAAAAACAACAAGGTATAATGAATTTTATTGACATAGAAGAAGAAGAGGATGAAGAAAGAAAAGGTAAGAAAGAAATGCAAATGGAATTCATTGATTTCTATGAATTTGTTAATGTCGATTTGTATACAGGTGTTGAAAATGATAGAATGGAATGGAAATATGAAATATGGTACAGCCAAATAAATTTAATGAGGGGAAGAAAGAGAGGAAGGATGAAGGAAGGAAGAGATACAAAGATTCAAAGTAAGGTGAAGAAGAAGAAACAGGTTGACAAAGAAGAAAGATGGTTGAAGAACAAACATAGGATTTTCAAATGTTCATGAAGGATGGTTGCAACAATCGACAAACCTCTTTGGTTTCTCAATTGTTGACTGCATCACTTCTTGTCTTCATCAAGAAACAATAGAGACCATTACCAACAAAGGAGGGCGGAATGATCTGGTTTTTTTATCAAGTTCACGCTTGTTCACTTGAGGGTAGCTGTCATCAAATTGGCAACTGCCCCTTTCTCCTTCCTCGGTGTGATTTTATTCAAAAACTTATGTCCATAATAAAAGAGGGGCTTTTGATTCTGCATTCGGAGATCCAATCTGTTATTTCTTTTGTTACACTTCAATGTTGCAACATTGTTATTTTTCTGCTTTTTCTCAAGTGCTGTACAGTACTGCTCTGCTCTCTATTTTTGTTTCCTCCCCATTCTAGTTTGAAGAAGTTAGATTATCGACTGGATTTTGTATTATCAAATCATGAAGGAGTGCAACTGGACAGATTTCACAACTAATAAAATAAAGCTTTTACATGTAACAATTATGTATTCATTTTCTGCAGAAACATTGAAGCTTCTCTGTTGAGAGGAGTCTATGTTAGTGCTGAGGGACAGTGATTTTTGTTGGCATCATAATGTGCCCTTCACTTAGTACATGACAATATTGTAGCTAATTGAAAGTGTTCAGCATGGGAATCTGGATGTTGATTGAAAATTGAAATGATAAGCATGAAATTTATAATTGTATGTGCAGTTTAGTTAACTGGAGTGCGCCTCACAATCTATACTATGCAAGATCTAGTTTAAGAGATTCACTATGCTGATGTACACAATTGATGCCATGATTTGAGTTGCATGCATGCAAACTACAAGTTTGGAGTACTGGGGTAAAGTGCTTATAAAACCCCCTGACATAACCATTGAAACATAGTGTTAATAGAAGACAATAGCAAAGTTTTGCCATATTTTTTTGCTCAAAATATCTAGTGATCATTGCACATTGTAGCTTGCTGCATTTGTCATGTTCATGGTGTTAACAACATCCATGACCTATCCAAACCTAAGCATGCTTTGGCTGAGAGACAACTGTGTGCCAATGCGCATAGACAAATTACAACATTAGTGTTAACCATGGTCTAAATGCACGTGTTACCAAATGATTGACATTTGGTTCCACTGTCGGGACCCAGTCAGAGTTCTGTTCTGGAGCAAGTTGTTAAGGTTTGTGAGTTTCATTTGTAGATCTGTGTGTTATTGTGTTTTTTGATGTTTCAGTTGACAAAGATCTGGAAATTGAGAATGTAGCAATTATAGATGATCATGTGGGGGTTTTGGATTTTCCAAGAACATTGATATGTGTGATTGGTGCTACTATGTATGATGCAGTTCAGATCTATATCCCCATGTGTTGTTGTGAAGGGGTTGCTCTCTATCTTTGAATCAACATCTTGTTGGAGGGTTTTTTGAGTTATTTTTGTCTGTTTGGTTGTGATCTATGTTTCTGGGTTGCTAGATCTGCTCACTGAGCTTTGTGTTGAATGAAGTGTTTTGGATTGTTGGACCAGGTTTTGAATGTTTGGGTGGGTAATTCCATTCACGGAGAGTCTGTTTGTTGGGACCTTAGTCAGCGTTTGTTGCATGGAAATGCCGGAAACTGCTGAATATATTGTTGAATCTGCTTTGTAGTGCCCAATTCGTTATTAGTATTTTGATTATTGTGATCAGATTTGTTTTGTAGACTATGGTTTGATCACACTGGAATGGAAGCAAACTAAAAAAGCAAGATCTGGTTTTGTTGAGATAGGAGGGCAAACTATGGCACTTCTACGAGTTACAAAGATGTCTGTTTTGAAATAATGGTGCACATTTTATGGTGAAACATAGAAATGTCAAGCAATGCAATGTGTGACTATCCTCATAGGCTACAGGCAGAGTGTAAGTATCTAACATTAGCTTTTATTAAGGCGCAAAGCAAAGCTGAAAACAATTGTTCTACACAGTTGTGCATTCACAAAACCATGTTCAAGCTTTTGCTCATGTTTTTTATATATAGCCACACAATCTCATTGAAATTGTGAAGGCACAAAGCAAAAGTTGAAAACACTTACTCCACAGAGTTGTGCATTCACAAAACTGTGCTTGAGCTTTTGCTCATATTTTTTGTATATGGCCATGCAATCTCATTGAAAATGTGAGCGCATTTGGTGCAAAAAACCAGTTGATTGTGCAATATGGTTTGAATGCAAAGAGGTGTTGCACAATGATTCAAAAATATGCTAAATATACAGGGATGATTCGCAGCCCACGTGAGTTCGGTGTGCACTCTCTATCAGTTCATATATGAATAACAAGGTTTACAACATTTGGATACTTGTGTGTAATGTGCGGCCAATTTTTTTCAATTTTTGAATGAACACACCAGCACAATAAGCACCCGTGAAGGTTAGCTTAGACCAAAACCAGCAATCGGAAAGGAACTCTTTGCCAAGAATGTGCACTCAATCTCAAGATGAGAATGATGTTGTCATATGGCAAGAGGGTCGTCAGTAGCAACTTGAAAGTATTACAATGCTGAAAGAAGTTCAACGCCAAGAATGTGCTCTCCAACCCAAAGTGGGAATGGTGCTACCATATGGCAGAGGTACTATGAAAAGAAATGCAATGCTGGAAAGTAAACTCGACACCAAGCATGTGCACTCCAAACCCAAGATGGGAATGGCACTATCATATGGTGGAGATTCTATTGATGACAATGCAGTGCTGAAAGTAACTCATTCATCAAGTATGTGCACTCCAAGCTTGAGGTGAGCTAGGCGCTATCATATGATGATGAGGATCTAATGCATTACAAAGAAGATTGAGTGAAGGCCAGTCTCTTCCACAACCGTGGGAATACAATGTAACTTGGCAAGAAATAGAAATGGCTGAACAGTACTACTGTAACAGCCTTACAATGAGAAGAGTTGTCTGCCAAGAACACTGAATTAGAAGTCTATCAATGCTGCAATATTATATAATGTCTCCCCAATGCACAACATGACTCCAATACTCAAACTCAACCCCAAAGACAAAATCTTACAATCTGATATGACTGAGCAATGACTGAAAATGCATAACCAACAACACTGTAACTCACTAAAATGCTCATAACTCTCTCTAGACTTGTCCAAATGACATGAAATCTAATGCAAATGAACACTATGAAGATGGCGACCAGATTCTAATCAAGAAATGACTCTAAAAACTTGTAATTTTATTTTCTAAACATTTGCCAGGCAAAACAAGATGGTACGGCCTCAAGAGGGGCGATTTTTACTAGATAAAATCAAGGACTCCAAAATAAAATCTGCAAACCTGCAAGAAGGGTCGCCCCTAGCTAAGAAATGGATTAGTAAACTACCCAGAACCATATAAAATTTACTCAATGACTTATGAATAAAAACCTCAATCAGCTACAATGGACTAGCAACTCCAAAAACTGACTGAAATGCAAGAAACTCAACTACAATGTGCTCCAATCTGCTCTCAGAGAATAAGACAGCAATATCTCAACTAGTTGCTATCTTTCAAGCAAGAAGTCAAACCCAAGCTAGGAGGTATGCATCGCTCGAAGCATTCACTCACCATTTCGGCAACATATCGATATAATTTGTTCATGGATGAGAAATGAAGAACAAGTGACTCCCTTTTATAGATTTGTGATGATCTTCTAGAAGCCTCTAGAAAGTGTGCCCAAATTCAAATTCCAAGTTGACTTCAATTTCCCCCTTCAAATGGAATCCAAATTCAAATGCAATTTCATTACTTCTCCAAGTCGCCCTTTTCCAAAAATGAAGTAATTCTTTTAATAAAATAATGCTCCTCTCCAAATTGGCGTCCATTTCCCAAGGTGACATTTTCACTTTAGAAATATAAAAAATAACTCTTCATGAGGCGCCAACCCTCAAGTTCCCCCTTTTTTAAAAACAACTTGAAGTTGCGATGCTAGGCTAAGGGGATAAAGTGAAAATATAACATTATTAATTTAAAATAACTCTTCTCACCCAAAAATTGCATCATGAAGCCAAAAATCAACATTTCCACTGAACTGCCTGAAGAGGAAAGCCAACTGTACTGAGGCCAATCAGGACCACTGCCAAAAATAGAATTTACTAAAAATAGTAAATTCACCAAGTTGTGCGGATCAATGTGCAAACCAAACCATTGTGAAGCTCTCTGAAAACCCAGAAAGAATCTGTGATCCAAAATCCCAAACTCCAAGATGTAGCCATCGTAACTTACTAAAAATAGTAAGTCCGGAAAGGTTGCCCGATGCAGTTGCATGTCATACCACTACGAAGCTCTCTGAAAACCCAGAAGGAATCCAGAATCCAAATAGCCAAACTTCAACATGCAAACCCTCGAATCTTCAAAAGAAACCACCAAGTAGCCCGAAACCCTAATTCTACCTCTGACTAGCCGACAACACACCAGGGATAGGCTATCAATCACTGGAAAGTGTAGTGCTAAAAATGGGGACATTACAGTCCGCCCTTCCCGAAATTGCTTTTCCTCAAGCAATGTCACCACAACTCCAGAGAATTTAGAACTGATCACTACCAAAATGAGTATGATCCTAGGGTCCCATGCCCGTCTCAGGAAGGACCCACCATGCCAATGCTGCACTACTCTGATCACATCAGTGAAAACAACATGCCAATGCTGTACTGACCTCCCTTGTAACTCCAAAATGTTACCATCCATGATACTTAAACTGAAAAATCTTAAAGGACTAAGATCAATATCATGCAACGTCTCATGTCCAGGAGGCTCAGAGTCAACAATATCAACCATACCACTGTCTATCACAATCCTAGGAAAGAGGAAAGATAGGCTACTCAATTCAAAATCAAACTCCTCAGCATACCTCCATAAGGTATCTAACATAGCCACGATTGCAAATGTGACCACTCCAAAACTTTTTGCAAAGAGGAAAGCAATCCTTTGCAAGAACTCATCAAACTCAAACTCATGACTCCACATGAATCCAATATGCCTCAACTGAACTATCATGGCACAACTATGAAGACTGAGGAAATTTCTCACAATTCCAACCCCAAGAGTCTCAAAATGTAGAATCAAAGCATGGGGTAGCTCGCTGTCCTAAACCAATATTGAAAGTAAACCATCAAAGTTTACATCACAAACCTCCCAAGTGGTTGGAAAACACGCTAGATCCATCTCCATCAGAAAACTACCACTTCTTTGATCGGGAGTGATGAACCAACCCTCCTGAATGAGAGAAACTCCACATGTAAGGTGGCTGGTCTGCCTCAAACCAGCAAGCTCGAGTCTCAAAATCTGCCCTTGTCTTAGCCGCGAATCACTTCCAAGAGCAACCAATCGTTCATCTCCCCAATCCAAACTCAAAATTTCTCTCCAATCCATTTGTTGATGAACAAATGGAGCCGTCAAGTGGTTGGTAAAGAAAAGGACAACACCCCAAGGTCTGAAAATTTGGTCACTATCCCTCCAAAAAGTCCTCTTTCCACAAGCCATAAACTCCATCAACCCATGTTGAGAATCCCAAGCATGGATACCCAACTGAAAATGATTTCCAACATAATGCAAAGAAAGCTCAATGCATTCCCAAGTGCCAGTACTAACCAAGTGCATACTCAAGAAATTGATACCTTCACTCAAGAACCACTGAAACCAATCCATGAAAGCATTCACATTTGTGGAACATGAAACATATGTTGTTGTCAATCCCATCTCCAAAAACGGACTAGTATGAGCTCAAATGCCACTCCACCCAAGGGATGGATTGTCAAGAGTGCAAACACCAAGTTCAGGTCCACCCTTCTCCCATTCCTCCTGAGTAGTAGGTCTGAAATTTTCACTCCTTGCTGCTGTAATGAAGTTACCAGCAGCTACCAAGACTTGTCTCTTCAACACCTTGATGACATAGATGTTGAAATTACCATGCTTCAACACTTCCCATGTGGACTCTTCATTCTCAGACCCACTTATGCATTCATTACTAATCAACAAACGTGGCATATCCTCATGGAGTGATAACAAAGCACCATTAGACGAAAGTTTATACTTGACCTCTTGCTTGGTTTCTTCACTACATGACTCTTTTTGCAAATCAAGGGGAGAGGATTGTCATAAGTTGCCTTTGCACCCACTTCAAAGAGAGGATTGTCAAAAACTTGGAAGCCCTCCTTTTCATCTTGCTGATCGAAATCTACACTTGCAACTTCAGTCTTTCTTGTGAAACCTTCAAGATCAAACTCCTCTCGAAGACTATCTAGCTCACCAATTACTTGCTTGATTTCTTAAGCTCTATGTGTATTCTCTTACTCCTTGGAAAGTTTGAAATCAGCAAACTAATCTTCTACCTCCATTAATGCTACTTGAGTTTCTTCTAGCATAGCCTTTGTTGATTCAAGCTCCTGAGAAAGTTCATCAAACTTCCTCTCTTTATCTTGAGAAGCACAAATGGTCTTCTTTGCAACTTCAATGGCATGATCACAATCTTCAATCAAGTGTATGTACTTGGACTTCAAGGTCACCAAAGAATCTCTGATAAGTTGCAGATTGGGAAGAGCAACTTCATTCTTCACTTATCTTCGTCTCTTTTCCAACTGAGCCTCCCAAATAAGTCCTTCAATCAAACTATGCGTGCGATCAAATCTCGATAGAGCTCGCACTTCATCTTCAAAGGACACATTGAATTGACCTTTCCCTTCATGAAAATGTGAAGATGGTGAATTACTGATAGGCTGCATCTGGAAATCAAAACTTGGTTTCTTGTCTTTGCTGCCCTCATTGCTGCTCCAACATTCTTGTACTTCACCACCAGCTAGCGGAGAATGCTCAATGTCTTGGAAAGCATCATACTCCACTAAGTTTTCAACCCGTTGCTTGCAATCAGCATTATGCCTTGATAAATTAGATTGGTGTTTGGTAATTCCTTCGAACCTTCCATCTTCAAGAGCCATAAGGACTTCTAGCTCTTCAACCCCACTAGTGGTTGCTACCAACTTCGAGAAATCATCATGGAGCATTTCCAAGCAATCTTCTTCATCAAAGACACCTCCTCCAAAAGCCTCCTCACAGCTTCCAATACAATCTGATTTTTGATCTTCATCTAGATCAAAGGGAAATTCATCCCACAAAGGTTCTTTATCATACCTTGGTGTCAACCAACCCAGATCCCAAATGGTAAAAGGCTGATTGTTTTGATCAAAAGAAAAGTACTCTTCATGCTTCTCTTGGAGTGTTGAGTCTTTGAATAGGTCACCATGTAACTCACTTGAACTGATTTCTTCATAAGTCCTTCTCTCCAAGGGCTTAGTTTGATGATCAAACCCACGTTCACCCAGGTCAACCCACGTCATAGTGAAGCAGAGAATCTTCAATGTTAGCTGTTTTGAAAACTTCGTCCCTTTTTCCTTCAATGTAACCACCATCTATAGGTATATTTCTGATCTCATCTTTAGTAATCATATGCATACCAAAAAGGTCTCCTTGATCACTTGTCATAATTTCTTCTTGTGAAAACTCTTGAGGAGTTTGGACAACAACAAGAG
>VDFB02252260.1:0-18968 GCA_007258455.2 Sequoia sempervirens
GGTAGTTTGAGAGTAAAAGGGTTATTTCTTTGGGTTACTTGTATATATGTATATATGCTAAATTATATTCATGTATTCGATTGTTTTCAGGGTAAGTGACATCACTGAAATAATTGGGTACTTTTGGAGGAAAAGGGTTTATTCCACTGCAATTTCTGTATATGTATGTGGGTGTCCTTTTTTGGTGTGGAAACTTGGAAATTTCTGAATTATAAGATATTAATAATATATACAAGGGAAGGTGAAAAGATAACCCCTTTTCACCCATGGGGTGTCCCATATGCTTAAGAGGTGTGTTGGATAGGTTGGGACCTAAAAATGTTGCCTTTCTATGAGCTACACAAATTCATAAATATAAATATGATATAAATTTTATACAATAAATATAAGTATCCATTATGGGAATCATAGAACCTATCACAGTGTTTCTCTGAGTTTTGGGGATGGTAAAAATTTTCTAGATATTGGGGACAATGGGGGTTGGCTAAAATAACTTAAACAAACTAAAAGAAGTTGAAATTTAGAACATGTGAACATGTAACTAAATTTACTAAAAATATAAACATGAGCCATTACAAAGAATATAACTCTTGAAATTTATTTATATTTGAAATGGAGTGATCACATAAGTGGGTCAATGCCAATCTGAAACAGATTTAATTACGATGCTAGTGAATTTAACTCGCCTGGTGTAAGTTTGTCTACTCTCATAGACACATTGAAAACATTGTTTAACCAAAAAATAAATTAAGCATAGACACATTGAAAGCATTGTTTAACCAAAAGATAAATTTAGTTTGGACGGTTTAACTTAAATCCTCCAGAAAGCATAGGATAAGGATCTTATGGGCCACCTCCCACACTCTAGCAGCTTAATGTTGACTTAACCTCTATATAAATTAAGGCTTTTAGCTGGCATTGGAATGAATATTTGGTCACAACATAGTTGCTGTCCAATTTCTATTCAACAGGTCCCCAATTTTTATTTATAGCTGTGTTTTATTTTTTTCACTTGATTCTAACTAGTGATAACTTCCT
Organism: Sequoia sempervirens; assembly: GCA_007258455.2. NCBI lineage: Eukaryota > Viridiplantae > Streptophyta > Pinopsida > Cupressales > Cupressaceae > Sequoia > Sequoia sempervirens. Next base: position 1,039 of record VDFB02252260.1, read on the forward strand.
TTCTACATTCTGGCTTTTGTATAACAAAATGGATGTCAAGGAGTTGATGCTTATCATTTTGTTTGTGAATGCATTTTGGTTCAACTAGAGCTTTTCTAATAATTGAGTCTTCCTAGTTCCTGTGCGTGAATGGATTAAAATCACATGTGACAATTTCTAGTAGGTAAGTGTTATCAATTTAGCTTTTCTAAATCTGGTAGGCTATTTGGATTCTTCACTCTGCTTTCTACTGTGCCTAAGAAGGCTTGATTTCAGTTACAACAAACTTATGGAAAGCCTTTCATGTTTTTTAGCTGTTTAAAAGGTGCAGACATTCTGGGATGCCTTCCTGTCCCTGTGACACTAGAGCATCCCTAATTTCAACAAAAAATAAGGGGACACCGATGGGATGCTAGACATGCTAGGGATGCCCCAAATTTTAAAAAAGGGGGGCGGTGTGCGGTGCGGGGGGGAATGAAAGGGTTGGCAGGGTGCAGATAGGAGGGGTAGGTTTAGTCTTCATCCCCTGGTTCCCCGAATGTCCTAGATGTCTAGGATGAGTGTCTAGGCCTTAAGGACATGTCCCATGGATCATTGACCTACCATCAAAAGCTATAGCTGATTGATCTTATTCTTATCATAAGGGCACAAAATGTCTTCTTTTCCTTGCTGACCAAAGAAATTAATTTGGCTTAGATTCTACATTATATTTATTTGTTTTATTTTGTTGAGTGTAAAGGAGATCTCTAAGATAATGGGCTAGTTTTAGAGGAAAAGACAGTGTTTTCTATATATTCATTTGCTGGTGTTTCTTGGGTCTAAAAGTGGATTTTGAATATTTTAATATTATCAGTTATTTGAATTTCAGAATCCAGTATCAATCAGCTTAAGATAATTTATTTTAGAACAAGAACATTAGACTTCCTCTTGAGTCTTTTCTTTTGGAACCAGTCAAATTAGTTTCCTGCTATACTACAGTATAGTTTTATGTTTCGTTGGTTTTATGGTAGAAAATCAACCTTGGTATACAGCTGAAATAATTAGGCTAGTTTTAGAGAGAAAGGGCTATTCTTTGTATGTGTGTATGGGTATTTCTTTGTTTATTTGGAAAAATGGAGAATTTTGAATAATCATATGTATATAAATTTCATATATGAATACGAATGGTCATTATCAGAAAGGTAGAAGCCACTGTCAAAAAGTTTGTGAGGATTTATTGAACTGTTAGCAAGCACACACTAAACTGCCTCTTTTCCTCTGGAAACAAACAATTTTTTACAAATCTATGCTACATTATATTCACATATTTGATTCAGTTTGGGATAAAGGACCAAGCAGATAATAACTGGGCTAGTTTCAGAGGAAAACAGGTTGTTCTCTGTATTTGTGTGATTTGTTGTTGATCTGGACAAGTAGATATTTTGAATTTCTAGAGAAAATAATTGGATTATGTCAAGATTAGAAGAAGTCTTATACAATGTCTAAAACTGTTTCAGTGGAGGGTGTGCAATTATATCATTTCAATGCATTAGAGTAAGGAAAGTTTAGGCTGATGGGACATGACTTCTATTTGACAACTGGACGTCACCTACTGAATGCAATTGAATCAATCATTTGCACACACAAAATATAGACACTATTCAGCTCACAGAATCGGTTTCTGGATTTTCCATGGTTGTCTTTTATTTTCTTTCAATGAGTCAATTGCAGCACTTTGATTTCATATGGGTAATTTTTATTGTTAATAGTGTTGAGAGAAATTGGATATGTGAAACCCTGCAGGATTGTTTTTGAACAGGCACAGAGTGAAGCATTGGATGAAGCAGCTGAATGGAGGAAAAAGTATGATGAAGAGGCAGAGAAATCTAGTGAACAACAGCAAAAGCTGGTAGAGGTGAGCACATTATCCAGTGTTTAAGCTTAGTTGAAAACCTGGTGCTGATCTATATTTCTTTCCAAGGAATAGCTTTTGCATTTTGAATGGACTTGAATAGGGTCTGAGTGCATTTGGAGATGTCTGTTAAAAGTGTTCATCTACTGGATATGCCGCATCAAGTTTACAGAGAAGTCCATGATGATGTGTCTATTGGTATGATGCCCATTGTCTTCAAAGGGCCATGCTTCCTCTGCTGTAACTGTGTAAATTTTTTAGAATTATGAAGAGTGACAGAGTGAAATGTTGCAGCGATTCCTTACTTTTTTTAACTGTAAAGGCACAGAGGACAATTAGCAAGAAATTGGAATATAACAGATTGGAATTGGAAGCCAAATATTAATACTTTTTACACAGATAAGAGACAATAAAAGAACAGGCTAAACTATCTTGATGAAATGTTGAAATATGGCCATTCCAAATGAAATGCCTATGCTTCTAACAGAATGCATTTTTCTTGTTTTTTCCAGCCATAAAATGACTGTCTGTACCTTTGTGATCTGAATTTAGTTCAAATTACAATGATGATTGCAAATATAATTTGTTTTGCAAGATTTAAGTTGATAAATTTGAACCTGCATGTGAAATTATACTGTCTGTTGAGTGAGATAAAACATTTACATTTCCCAAATCTAAAACTAAACAAATTTAGTGCAAGTTACAAGCAAATTTGAAGCTACTAGAGATGATATTCCATTGGAAGTACATAAATTATTTGTATTCAGCATTTCCAGTCCTGTTAGCTGTAGTCTAAGTGTCTAACTATTTAAGCCAAATACTAAGAATTTATGATGTATTTGATAGTGTGCTTGCTCCTCTTTGTGGTCCTTGACAACATTCATCATACATTGTTGGATTGGTTTAGAGTTTATTTGCTATAGCGTCAAGTTTAGGGTAGGCCAAAAATTTCCTATGACAAACCAATTTGTAAACTTTGTTTTTTAGAGGTGGATATACAGAGCCTTTTAGTTTTAATGCGTGGTTTGTTATACTTAATTATCACATGTAATCATTTTATTTTAGTTTTAGGTATGAAGAGAAATTGGAGGTAGGTCCATTTCTTTGAGAAAGGCTCATCATAAGCAATAGTTATTGACAGAAATGTATAGGCCAATTAAAGTTTAATGTATTAATATTTCTATTCTAGTGGCATAAAAAAAAACAGAAACTTAGATGTGTTGATACTTAGACATCAATGAGATATTAACCATAGATCAGCGCTACTAAAAAACAAACTTAGCACCCAAATATCTCTTTTCCTAGAGAATCACTATGAGTGAACATGCTAGAGTTCTTAGCTGAAGTTCCATTTGTTAACGACCAAATAATCCCCTATGGATAATTGTTCCTCTACTAGTTTTGGTCCCATTGCATCCCAGTCTGAAAAGCAGACCCTTCTAAATAATATTTGGTCTCTTCCTTCTGTCCAGTTCAGAAAGCTTTACATTGTGTCTCATAAGTCCCTTGTGTCCAAAGTGTTGTCTTCATTCTTGAGGTCCGATAGTATCCCCCTTTGTCCCAACTTGTTAACTGGCAAGGAAACAATGGGCTCCATAATCATGACATCATTTGAAGATGCCTTGCTCTGTGAAGACTTTGATATGAATCAATGGATTAAATGCTACACAATATTTGAAGCATTGAGTTGATGGTAACTACCTCAATATGTAGATCAAATAATCTAACTTTCCCAATTGAAGGCCTAGAGGTATTGGAAATATTAATGAATCCAAATGAAGTTGCAGTCTTCAATGGATCAACCAAGAAAGATACCATCCACAAGAAAGTGTTGTAACATGAGCTTGCATGAATGCTGAGAATTTATATTGATCAAACAACATGAATGATCTGATATATTGATCAATTGATGATGATCTAAGTTACCGGTTCGGGATGCGAGAACCCGATGCGTCAAAATGCGACCAATTTTTAGGGAGTTTGGAAGTCACGTATGGAATGCGTGTGTATATATATATATATTAATAATTTGTATATTTATAAATATATATATGTATATATATATACAAAAATAAAAGAAGAACATAGAAATTGTAAAAATTCAGTCATTTCATGGTATGATGCTTCAGTCATTTGATCAATGCCAAATGCAAGATAAATATTAAATTACTTGATTGATGATTTGAAATATTCAGAATAAAATTACTGAATTACAAAATGTAGTTCATGAAACATTGAAACATGATTCAATATTCATTGTTCATGTGCTCATCAATCATCAAAAGGATTGTCAGAATCATCATGACTTGGATTTTGAGTGGTTTCAACTTCAAAATCATCATCATTTGAACCCAAAGCGGATCCAACACCATGTGATATGTCATCAATATCACCCACATCATCCATAGTGGCTCTAGCAAGATCCTGAATGGTTGCATCCAAGTCAGTAGACTCGGGTGCTACATCCCAAAGCCTTGCTTCCTTTGCACATGAGGATCCCTCACGTGGCCAGTATAAGAATTGGAATGAATATGCACACTAAGTCTTCAAGCTCTTTTGCAGCCAACCCGATTCACAGCTTCAGATGGATAAAAATTATATACTCGAATTCCGTTATTGGCCGAAGAGCTTACAACTGGAAAAACCAACAAAATTAAAAATAAAATAAAAATGCAAGATAAATTCAAAAGTCTTAAAATTTAAATTTACAATACAAGTGGCAAACTTGTGAGAGGATCTTGATTGCAAGAGGTTGGAGGTACATATAATCTTGACCATGGAGGTACCACCATGTAAGACCATCCATTTTGTATTGGTCTCTAGCAACAAAAGCGGTATGACTTTTTGATTTTCCTGTGACAAACATTCCAAATTCTCTCATGACACTTGCATGCACTTCTGGATCACTGAACATTCTACTAAATGCCGTCTTATACCCATTAGCAACTTCAGCATCTCTATATGGCGGTATTCTCCCTGGGATAGAAAGCACTTAAGTGGTATAGTACCTCGGAGATAGGGCATATGCAAGGAGGTGCAATGGAGTTGTCATCTTGTTCCAACGATGAAGAACAATTGCTTCCACCCTTTTGTACAAGGTGTCTTCAGGATCATTCTCTTTTTTTTGTATTTCTATTTTTATTTTTTCCAACATTGTGTCCATGCTATCATAGACATCCCCCAAGCATGGTTCATCTGTATCAGCAAACCGACGCATAGACATGATAGGTTCGGTGAATTCCAATACATAATTCACACGATCCCACCAATCGTCATTCAAGATCAATGCCTTGACTTTTTGGGCCCTCTCTGAATTTGATTGCTTCCATATACTCCATTGGTTGCTAATAACCATTTGACTCAATGCATCTTTCACCTTCACAAGTCGTCTCAGAACAATTGTGTGAGATGCAAACCGGGTCTCGGCAACCTAAAGAACATGTTAATAGTAAGTTAATAACACATTTAAAATATGTAAATAATGCAAAAAATTATTTTATTCAATTATGTAAAACATGACATAAATGATAAATGAAACTAAATATATTAAATTTTAAAATTTACCTTCAACAATTCCAATGTTGAAAAAGTTCTGAAAATTGCTTGTGACATATGGTGGTTTGTCACAAACATCTGGATCTCCTCAGACTCCTGGTATATTTCTTTCACCCACTCTATTTGGGTGCCAATTGCTTGCATCACCAAATTGAGGGAGTGTACAGTGCACGGTGTCCAAAGATGTGCTCATATCTGGCCTCTACCAAAGCACCTGCAGCCCTGCAAACTTTTGCATTGTCCGTAACTACTTGGACAACATTTTCACTACCCACCATCTCTATGGAGTCAATGAGAATCCTGGAAATGAACATTGCATCTTTCACTTGCCCTTCACAGTCAACCGCCCTCAAAAACATTGCCCCCTTGGGGGACACTGTAATAACATTAATCAATGGACGGTTTTTGCAATCTTTCCATCCATCGGAAACAATAGATACACCTGTTTCAACCCAAGAATCTCTAATTGGTTTTAGTTGGGCCTCTGCATATTTCTTCTCTTTTTGCAATAAGGTGGTACGCACCTTTTCATACCCAGGACTTGTGAAATCAGGAGGTGCACTATTTATTGCTGACACCATGTCCTTCCAATATGGTGATCTCACCAAGTTGAATGGAAGACCATTGGCATAGAGGCAACGTGCAATTTTTTCTTCAGCAATATCTCTTGCCTCCATTTTAAATGCTTTCTCTAATGGACCTCTCTTGTGGGTGGTGGTTTCTGGTTCTTCATCTTCTTCTTCCGTAGAGGGTATAGACAAGAAGGGATGTCTAGAGGGCCTAACTATCTGATGAGTGGGTAATGTTTGTTTTTTCTTCCCGGAACTATAACTAGTTTGTTTTCCTCTTGCAATTGAATTGTCGGCATCTTCTTGTTCTTTTATAAATCCTGCTATTTGTACAGTAGATAACCCCTTCTTATCTGGACCCACACACATGTTAATCCCTTTACCACCAGGGCCCATAAAATGAAGTTTTACTCGGTAGTAGGAGCTATTATATTGTGCATTGCAAAAATTACACTTCCAAACAAACCCCCACCTCCAGGAATTTGTGAAATTCGTGTGGTATGTCTCCATAAAGGAGATCCTTTATCAATTTTAAACTTTTGGCTTCCATCCCCACCCACTGAACTTTGACTACTTGCCATTGTTGCAATCTATAAAAAAAATGAAAAAAAAATATATATATTTGAAAAACTTCTTCACAAACTTGAAAAAATTCATCAAAAACTAAGAAACTAAAAAAAAATCATCAAAAGATTGAAGAATAGGGTTTAAATGCATACCTTGAACACTTAAATCTCCTTTGTAGAAGCTATTTGCCACTCCACAATCGATCTCCTTCAAATGCAATCACCTCCCTTCAAAATGCTAAGATGGACACAAATTATGGAGAGAGCAAAATGAGAGGTAAAAATGAAATGCTTTAGTGTTAAAATGCCTCATATTGGGTTGTTTTAGGGTTTTGTAGCAAAATAGAAATTAAAAAATTGTTTTTTATTCACTTTTGGGCCCACTTTTGAAGTGCTGGGCCGTGGGTTCGCAGGGGTTCGCCCGGGTACGCGGCTGGTACCCCCGGGTCCGCGTACCCACGGGCCTGGTACTCGCTGGGTACGCACAGGGTGCGTGCCCAGCGCGTACCCACAGGCGAACCCGTACCGGGTTCGCACCCGAACCGGGTTCGAGGCCTGTGGGTACAAATCCGGTAACACAGTTATTTACAATTTGGACGGATTTGTTGTAGACTGCTCATTCTTTTTGCAAGTTTCATATGTAAAATTTTGACTAACTTGGTCATCAAAGTTAGCTTCTGAAGTTTTCTTGGCATGGAGGTGGTAAATGCTATAACCATTTATAGGGTCACCTTACACAGGCACAATTAGTGAAAATGGTTGGAATTGCTTATTTTGATTAATGAAGAATCCCTTGCTTTATTTTACTGTGGTTTACTTTATTTTAGGGCATATTGACAAGACTGCAAGCTTAAAGTTCAAAGCAGAAAGGAACCTGTTCACATGTCTATGTAGGGAAGTTTGTAGAGTCAATGGCGGTCACCCTTAACTTATCATGACCCTGATTTATAGTAGAAAGCACACCAAATTTAGAGTTCTTAACGCGGGAGTTGTTAGCACGATCTATGGTGATTTGTTCACAATTTTAATGCAAAAAAAATCGCGATTTTCAATGATTTTTTGCCAGTCAATAGTTTGCAAAAAATCCCGAAAATATCGGGGAAAAAGTTGGCAAGCCCTAGGATTTTTAAAAAATCGCAAAAATTGCGATTTTTTCAGGATTTTGCCTTCTATGGCTGAATATACACTAGTCGTGGGTAGTAAAGAGTGATCATTATTGTTTGGGGCGCTGGACAAAGATTCGTTTGGGGAGCTGAGCATTCGTGGATAGCTTCAGGGACCCAGTGCAGTCTGAGAGACTATAAAATGATTGGTACATGAGGCATGTGAACATTTCTCCAGGCATCTTCCTTTGGAACCCATGCGTATGAACCAGATTTGCCAAAAATGATGCGTGTGACCTATTAAGGGGCTGCAACTACTGATTTAAACTTGCTGTGTGTTTTCTGAAGTGAGTGGAAGCTTCAGACTAGGTCGTGAGTACCAAGAGAAGGGTGCAGTTCAGTTTTAACCCTATGGCTCATCCTTGGACAGCCACGTGAGAACTGTAGAGGGGTGTGTAAACATCTAGAGGATTGACGTGAAGTTCCAGGTGCAAATTTGCTGCTGTTATCATTTGTGAGTCTGTGTGGCATTCAGTGTCTGTGAGGTGGTCTTTAGAGGTGAAGCAGCTGTGGCGCGAAGGCTTCTTTGCATTATCTCCAGTTTGTATGGAGCTGTGATTACATATCTGACCCAGGCATGACTTTTACCAGGTCTGCAATACCATTATTTGCTTATTCATACCTACTGTAACAGTCAGTTAAATATATTCTGTAGAACACTTATCACTGTAATACATATCTGAGCATAAATACTCTTTATATGTTCACTGTCATTGCCCAGTATGATTTTTTATAATTCTGAAGTCTACCTCTGCTCATATCTTGCTATAATCAGACAAAAGTAAGGAAATGAAGTTCAGAATTTGATTATCAGATTAGTGAATTTCATTTCATTTTGGAGTTTATTACAATTTATGCAATGTTGTGAATTGGGTTTGATAAAATGGCACATCCATTAAAGTAAAAAAAAATATGAGCAAAATTCTCAGTTCAAATCTCAGAACGGGGTTGGCCATTACAATCAACATATTATGAATGAAATAGAGAACACTTTATCATTAAACCGAGTCTCTTCATGGGGGCAACCTCAAAATTTTACAACTAGAACAGAATTCACAAATATGATGATTAACAACTATTCACTACCTCCTATATATAGAATCATTGGCTTTTAGTAGCTGAATTGTTTTTTTTTCTAGGACGACTCCGGGTACGAATTGTACTGAGTGTGCAAATGGGAATGGAAATACTCAGATTCGCACAGGCCACATTTTTTTCAACCCAGAATCGATTCCAAGATTTGCCCAACAATTCCAGGCAGTATTTACCTTGTTTGATCCGTGAAAAAGGTGAGATACATATAAAAACCCGACTGCCAAGTTTTAATCACTCATTCTGCTGCGACGAAGGGAGGAAAAAAAACCCGACTGCCAAGTTTTAATCGTTCATTTTGCTGCTGACAAAGCTCTGGTTATGGCTTTTATCATATGCGACTGTAACAAATTCCTCGAAGCCATTCTTTACAGGTACCCCGATTCGATGCCTTTTGCCCATTGTGGGAATCTGCATGTCTCCACCTGGCCAAACCACCACCTTAAGACTGTCGACACTATTGTAAGGAGGCATTGGAAATATAATTATGAAATTATTATATTTTAAATTTGTATATTATTATATTATTAGTATATTATATAATATATAATTATTATGTATTATATTATTATGAAATATGTATATTATTTTGTTATATTTTGAATTTTAAATTTGTATATTATTATATTATTATATTTTAAATTTGTATATAATTATATTATTAGCAGTGTAACCCAGGTACGTGTCCCCGGGTCTAGATCACCCCGTCCCTGTCCCGGAAACATCTTGAGGACAGGGGATGGCCAGGGGATGGCAACAGTGTACTATGTTTAATATCACATGATGAATTCTGAATTCTGAATGGATATTGAGTATTTTGTTATATTTTGAATTTTAAATTTGTATATTATTATATTATTATATTTTAAATTTGTATATAATTATATTATTAGCAGTGTAACCCAGGTACGTGTCCCCGGGTCTAGATCGCCCCGTCCCTGTCCCGGAAGCATCTTGAGGACAGGGGACGGCCAGGGGACGGCCAGGGGATGGCAACAGTGTACTATGTTTAATATCACATAATGAATTCTGAATTCTGAATGCATATTGAGTATTGACATTGAATTCTTAACACAAATGTTATATGCTAAGTTTCTATAATGTCTATATGCATGCTTTATCCATGTTTTCATATGAATATTTAAAGTTTCCCTATATATTTTAAATTTTTCTATATTTTATATAGCCGCTCCTCTGCCGTCCCCAAATTTGGCCTGAAAAATCGGAAACTTGGGGACTCATCCCGCCAACCCCTGCTGTCCCCGTCCCTGTCCCGGAAACTTGGGGTAACACTGATTATTAGTATATTAGATAATTATTATATATTACATTATTATGAAATGTATATATTTATTATTTTTATATGCTTTTTTTGTACGGACATACCCATGCCCGTACTCAACCACAATTTTTTTGTCGTACTAGTGTATTGTACCCGATTCTGATTCCGATTCGGTAACTTAATCTAGCAACTAACAAATGATTAAGTGAAATATTATGCATGGCCAAGTTTTCCATCACATATCTTGATGTATCTTGTGTTAAATGTGTAACAATTTATTTACTTAGAGCTTTTCTTTTTTATCCATAAATGTACAGCTTTTAAAATCTATTGTTGATTTGTTTAATGGCTTTTTCTTGCTTGGCTGTTGTATATAAGTTTTTTGTCTAGATGTTTCATCTAAAAAACTATTGCATTCTTTTAAAAGGCTAATGTTGACATTTTCTTAAATTCTGTTTACAGCACCATACTAGTAAAGTGAAAGCAATCTATAATGGATCGGAGTTCATAGATTTTGTATCATCTGGAGAGGATGTTGGTATTGTACTTGAAACTACTAACTTCTATGCAGAGCAAGGAGGACAGGTATGCTAGATACTTTCTTATGCAACAGTATTTTTGTTTTTCAAATAAATCCAAAGAAGAGTTGGATTGAAAGAAGGCTAAAAATGAAAGAAAAAACTATATTTTAACATAAGTAGAATATAAATATGTAATTAGAACTCCTTATTTTAAAATTTGAACATATTAATGGTTTCTGCAAGCACAATTAGTGGAAAATGTTTATTATTGGACTTCAAGAAATTTATAGAGCACAACTTTTGAAATGTAGTATTTAGTTTTTAGTTATGTATAATTGAGGTTTAGATGGATCAGGTTTTGATTGCACGAGTCAACTTTAAATACAGTTTAGATCATAGTGCTGAGATTTGGTGAGTCTTGTGGAGGGCTTGTGAATCCGAGTCTGCAACTGAGGCTCATAGAGATGAGCCTGACCTCTGAGACTCGTGAGTTTTAGCAGACTTGCATTTCTGGGATGTCAGACTCAGGTGAGTCTTGAAGAAAACAGAAAATCAATTCAAAATTTGAAAGATACTAAAACATATTTTTGATATGTCATATGTTAATTGCCTAGTCTTAACACCAAGTCCTAGTCTGAGTCAAAGAACAGCTTGCCAAGTTTTAAATATATACAAATGAGTTTTAAATGGATTAAGTTTTAATTGCACACGAGGTAAATATAGAAACAATCTAGAAAACCTTACTTAGGGGCTTTTTGAATGGGGGGTTTCATACAGCACGTTGGTCTCTGTTGACGGTGATTCATAAAATTACCTTCACCTTCACCTTTACCTTTTTACCTTCTAATTCTCATTGGCACCTATTTGCCAATGATTTCTTTCCCCAGAACAATTTTTAGGTGGTTGTTTTTTAAATGCACCCAAAATTTCAATATCAAACCCTGATTTGCAACTTTTACTAAACTAGATGAAGAGTAGTTGAGCATTCAGCTCAAATTGCAAGATTATTTATTTATAATCTATGAGATTTTGATTAATCATCTGTTGAATTTGTTTTCAGATCTATGATACTGGAATCTGCGAGGGTCCATATGGATCTTTTGATGTTAGGAATGCGCAAATATATGGTGGTTATATCCTTCATATGGGTTCTGTTGTAGGGGAAACAGAAAAGATATGTGTAGGGGATGAAGTCATTTGTAAGGTAATCAACGATTGTGTGTTTCATGAATTACAAGTTCTTTGCAGATTCTTTTGGACAATTATCATTATATTTTAACCTCAATCAATATTCATTTAAACAGGTGGACTATGAAAGGAGGGGTCTTATTGCTCCCAATCATACTTGTACTCACATGTTAAACTATGCATTGAAGGTATGTGTTTAACCATCAAGATTTGATTTGGGGCAAGATGTATATTAATTGATATTATGACCAGTGCTAAAACTTATTTATTTTCTGTTTGCAGGCTGTACTTGGTGATCACATTGATCAAAAGGGATCCTTGGTAGCTCCAGACAAGTTGCGCTTTGATTTCTCACATGGTTAGCTTACTTTTATACATATTTTATATGCTTTCAGCTTCACTTTACAAGTGACCTACAGCTGACATGTTCATTTTTTCTGTAGGTGTTATTGAGCCATCAAAAGTATCATTTGTTTCTCAAATTCTCTGATTGTGTTATTTCATGCAGGCAAACCTGTTAATGCTGATGCTTTGAAGCAAATAGAGGCAATTGTAAATCAGCAGATTCAAGATGAGTTAGATGTATATGCAAAAGAAGCTAGCCTGATGGAGGCAAAACGCATTTTGGGTCTCCGAGCTGTGTTTGGAGAAGTAAGGAACTTTCATAAACAAGGGTTGGACTCATGGAAATTGTTCCATTAGGATAAATCCTAAAAGCTAGTGTTGTTTTACTAAATTGCTATACCTTTTGAAGTTCTCAGTTGCAATTTGACCTTGTAATGAGTCTGTGTACAGGTTTATCCTGATCCTGTTCGAGTTGTTTCCATTGGAAGACGTGTTGAGGATCTTCTAGTAGATCCAGATAACCCACAATGGGCATCCTTTTCAACAGAATTTTGTGGTGGTATGCATCACTTTATAATTTGAAATTGGGTTTTAGACTTGGAATTGGGTCTTCAAAAGTATTACTGACATCTTGGAATTCTTAGGGACACACTTGTCAAATACACGAGAAGCAAAAGCATTTGCTCTTGTATCTGAAGAAGGAATTGCAAAGGGTGTTCGGAGAATAACTGCCTTTACAACTGGTGCAGCCATTGAGGCAATTGAAACTGCAGCATCTTTTGATTTACGTTTAAATGATGCCTCAAAGTTGGAGGGAGCTGCATTAGAGAAGGTAACTGTTTTTCTTGAAATGACAGACATGCTTCTATTCTTTTATATTTTTCATTCTTGTTTTTCCCCCCTTCCAGATGCATCATTAGTTTGTCATTTCATTTACTTGAAACCATGTGTACAGATTTCAGATCCTCTTTTGTATTTTTTATATAAATTATTATCATCTTTATATCAGTAATTCATCTGTTAGGTTCTCAAACACCCAACGGCTCTAAAATAACTTTTAGGGTCTAATTGTTGTGCTTTCTGGTACAGAGCATACATGAGTGAGATTTTGTCAGTTTTACTTGCATAGTTGTGTTTATTCTGCTGGTACATGTATAGGGATTAGGCTATTAGCATGCTAGTAAAGCCTATTAGATTTAAGATATAGAAATATATGAAGATTCCTACTACCCTATTCAAATGGATTTCAGTATAATCTCACTAAAACTACAATAACTAGGCATTGTTTAGTATTGATTAATTGCAGTTTATTGGATTCATGAATCCAACTAGCTTGCTATTCTATGCAATCCAATAGAAATGCAAAATCACATTCTAAATTAACTAGGATCAAGGGTACTCAAACAATCCTCTTGAGCCATCAGAGTTAATAAAGCATCCAGACAGTCTTATTGACTGGTGTCAACAATATTCTCTCCAAGTGGCAATTTAGGGACCTTGTTGATAAGCGGCAAAAGGAAGATCTGTAAGGGTCAGATAAGAGCCCTTGTGACCCGAGACACCAAGAACCTCTGTAGAGAGCATATCTTGTTGGGCACAATTTTCGAGATGCTCTATAGTCCATACCTTTTAAACAAAATATCTAATTCTATTTTTATAACTTAGGTTTCAGCTATTTTAATTTGAGCTAATAATAGTGTCTAGTAGTTTTTAGTGGTAATTGACAATAATTATAATTTATAATTAGCTGTCTCATCTATAAGGTTACAGCAATTTTTTCCCATATCATTTGTTCATGAATGCTTTTCAATTTAACTTGTTTTGGTGTATCGTAGAATAATTTTTCAAGTTTATCCAAGCAGGAAGTGGCTTCATTGAAGAGCTCGTTGGATTCTGCTGTCATTCCAGCAGCTAAAAAGGCAGATTTCAGAGGAAAAATAACTAAATTGCAGGTATTGTCTCCACATTTAAATATTTTCTGCTTAATTCTGTGATTCATTTCATACTTAATTGAATATCCTATGAATGTGCATAAAAAGTTATCCTTGACTGATAACACTAGAATTGTCATTAAAACCTGTTTTATCTGATTGAATGTCAGGACCGTGTGAAAAAGGCTCAAAAGCAAGCTGCAGAAGTAAATATGAAGGCAGCAATAACTGCAGCCATTGAACTTGCCAACAAGTTATCATTAAGAGATGAATTTTATTGTGTGTCACGAATTGATGTGGGTTTGGATGCCAATGCAATCAGAGAAGCTGTTCTTAAATTTATGGAGAAACAAAAGGTTAGTATGTTGATTCATTTGGTGTGAATGAATAGCAGTTTATATATCTCTGTTTAGTATTCAGCCTTGCTGAGCCATCATTGTTACTTATATGGATAGCTGCTTCTTTTGTGGCAATGCAGGATATTCCTGTCATGATGTTTAGTGTCGACGAGGCAACAAATAAAGTTCTTGTCTATGCTGGTGTACCACAGTCGGTAGCAAAGAAGGGGTTTGCAGTGTTGGATTGGTTGAGGAAAGTGTTAGAGCCCCTTAAAGGTAATGGAGGAGGTGGCAAAGGTGGACTGGCTCAAGGACAGGTAAGCTACATGATGTGCAATCTATCAAATGCCCATTTCACAGAATAAAATATTAATTAAAATTTAGTTGAAAAATGAATTTTAAGATGTATTCAATTTTGTAGATTTTGCATTTCCTAGAGTGTCTAAGTATTAAAGGGTGACTTCACAATGTTTCATTTCTCAAGGCGTGCAGTTGTTTGGTTTTGTGTTATAGGGAAATGATGCTGCACGAATAGAAGACGCAATGGAAATTGCTCGCACTATTGCAACAGAGAAGCTGAGGTGATAGTTGTTGTGTTTGACGTTTAAATAACTGTGATGACTACCAGCAAATTAATGTTCTTCAGAAAATGATGTAGACAATGAACGCTAACGGTGAATGATATGCCCAGTTTATTAGTACATAGGTTGCATAAGTATACTCCTTCAACAGATTTTTTTGCATTAAATACTACATTTTGTTTGTGTCTACATCATCCTTCATGTAGATTGAATTCCCTTGTCATTTGGAAGTAACGATTCTATCTCAAAAGAAAAAAAATCCCACATTGCCTAAAATCAATAAAAGATGCATATCTATGTTGGTTTTAGTGGTGGCCTTAATTGGCTTTTGATTTCAAATTCAAAATTTTAATTATATTGCTAAAGGATATTGTAGTCCGTTAAATATATTCAATGAGAATACCTCATATCACGTGTCTTTGGTAGCATACTTTGCAATTGATTATGTGTAATGTGCAATGAAATGCCACATTTCACTTTGCTGAACATTAAATTGTCATGAATTGGGGCATGGATTCTTTCTCAAATGGAAAGTAATGCATGTATGTGTGGTGGATTTAAAGTAGACCTTAATTGGTACATAGTTTCAGCCATTATTGGTAGACTCAGACTCAACAAAAACTCACTAGACCCAAAAAATTTGACTCGGCAAAAACTCTGAACACCTTAAAAAATTGCTTAAATTTCTTTAAAATCACTTTCTTTTGCAAAATTTGAAGACAAAATATATCCAACTACACTCATTAATGAGTACAAAAAGTGTTTTCTATTAAATTTGATTCAGTTGAATACAAATTGAGTACAAAATTGCATGGATTCTTTCTCAAATGAAAAGTAATACATGTATGTGTGGTGGATTTAAAGTAGACCTTAATTGGTACATAGTTTCAGCCATTATTGGTAGACTCGGACACGACAAAAACTCACTAGACCCAAAAAAATTGACTTGTCAAAAACTCAACACCTTAAAAAATAGCTTAAATTTCTTTAAAATCACTTTCTTTTGCAAAATTCAAAGACAAAATATATCCAATGAGACTCATAAATGAGTACAAAAAGTGTTTTCTATTAAATTTGATTCAGTTGAATACAAATTGAGTACAAAATTGCATCATCATGTGAAACCCTGATACAATAGTTACTTAACTATTATGAATTAATGATAATTGTTTTTGAAAATCATCACCATAATTCATAAATTGCATATTACAATATTTGACATCTTCCTCTTTCCTAGTCTAGTGAAAACTTGGGGACAGGTTCTAATCTTTGCACACTGTTGTAGCCTAGTGAAAAATTGAGAAGTTCTAATCAATGATATTATGGTAGTAATAAAGATAATTGTCTAAGTTGTCGATTCTAGTCTTCACTCCCAAATCCCTTCATTGTAATCAAATTTTTTATGAGAAGAGATCCCAATAACTAGTGGGGGTCTAGGAGTGGAGATCTAAATGGCGTTGAGGGGCGGTGCCCCTTGTAGGGCTTTGGGGGCAACTCGCCCAACAGGGTCAAGGGGCAGTGCCCTTCATGATACTTGAAACCACATAAAACTTCTTGTTGCACACCATTCCACAATTTTATCACTTAAAGGAGAAATTAGGTATTTGACACTTTTATATGAAAAATATTTGCGCTTCAAGTGCTATGTGAGCAAGTGTGAGGTGAGTTCTTGCATGTATAGGGCAAAATTGTGAGTTTTTTGATTATTTTTTTTGTGTTTTGCATTTTTGATGTATTTGGTGACTTTTTTTGGTCAAACTTGTCGAGATTTTGGCAAGTACTTGCCAAAAACTTGACGAGTTGACGAGTTAACATTGCAAAATCTCATGGGTGGTTTGACTCGACAAGTTTTCATCAACTTGATGAGTTTTTGGTGACTCATCAAGTTTTCGGTGAGTTTGCCAACTATGGTTTTAGCTTCATAAGCATAATCATAATTTTCGGATATGTGAAGTCCAACAGTCATACCAT
Organism: Sequoia sempervirens; assembly: GCA_007258455.2. Lineage (NCBI taxonomy): Eukaryota > Viridiplantae > Streptophyta > Pinopsida > Cupressales > Cupressaceae > Sequoia > Sequoia sempervirens. The sequence continues at coordinate 18,011 of VDFB02252260.1, forward strand.
CAACATTCAGTCAATAAAACTTTTCACCTGCCTTGTTTTTAACTCTTTGTATGCCCTCATGAGTTTTGTATAAATTTGGGGATTGCGATATTTGTATTATTGATGAAAAACTTATTTGAAATTGCTGCAATCAATAATAGATGAATTCCTTGCTTTTCTTGTGGATGCAACCAATCATTGGTGAACCATGCAATTGTGTGTGTGTACAATTTTATGTGGTCTGTTTATTGCTGATATAGTATTTTATGTTTTTATCTACCTTGAATTCTTAACGATTGGTATCAGAGCATTGAAAGGAACTTGAAAAGACCACTATCAAATAAGAGATGGAGAAGGCAAATAAGTGGAGGATTGAAAGGACAAGGGAAGAAGGACTGCGTCGTATAGGGATTTGCTTCAGTCAAACCTTGTTTTGGTATTTCCACCTCCACAAGCGGTTATGATGACAATGATATCAAGCATGTACTCTATTGAGAGTAGAGACAAATGGATAAAACTGAATGATAAATGACACTACTACAACTTACCACTCAGATCTGTATTCCTTGTATGATTGAAGTCTCTTGGCTCATCACATACAAGGAGAACTTGAAAGATGTTGGGAGATCCTGCAAATATTCTCACGATAACAAATGAACATACTATTGAGAGTAGAGACAAATGGATAAAATTGAATGATAAATGACACAACTTACCACTCAGATCTGTATTCCTTGTAGGATTGAAGTCACTTGGTCCATCACATAAAAGGAGAACTTGAAAGATGTTGGGAGATCTTGGAAATGTTGACTCACCATAACTAATGAACATAAACATGAAACTTCTTACTACACATGAACATGGATTTGCTGATATGTTGTAAATATGAAATTGGTTGAAAGAGTGCATAAACATATTTATATGAGTTTCAACATATTTCACATGAATATTAAAGGCTAAATATGTAAAGGTAATGGGA